>PITA01000091.1:25887-76672 GCA_004023965.1 Spilogale gracilis | reverse complement strand
AGCTATGGTGTCTCCGACTGCAGGATGAAATTTTGTCAGTTACGTTGTGTTATTTAAAAAATAAAATAAATAAAATAAAATAAAACGGGGATGATGAACACAGATCTGTTAAGAAATCAAAGCAAAAACCCATAAAGTTGGGGCACCTGGGTGGCTCAGTTGGTTAAGCGACTGCCTTCGGCTCAGGTCATGATCCCGGAGATCCGGGATCGAGTCCCACATCGGGCTCCCTGCTCGGCGGGAGGCCTGCTTCTCCCTCTCTCACTCCCCCTGCTTGTGTTCCCTCTCTGGCTGTGTTTCTCTCCGTCAAATAAATAAAATCTTTAAAAAAAAGAAAAACAACCCATAAAGTCATCAAGATTACTGAAATGATAGATTTACATTTAGATCCATGGTCCAATATTTTCCATACTGAAATATAGGCTCCAGAAGGACATTATTTCTTTCAACACTGTTTCCCCATATTCTCAGCCTGACACATAGTGGGTGTTTTATAAATATCTATTCCTCAGTGACTGAGTCTGTAATGATGAATGGGGTAGATTATATTTTCCAAGGATATCCCTGACAATGTCTCCCACTTCACATGTTGGTTTACATACAGTGGTTTATAAGGACCAAATAATATGGTGTTATTATCTGTTCATTAGGAGGCATGGTCTAATTCCCCACTGATTTGATGGTTATTTTATGGAGTGACTTTTGAGCTTAAGACAAGCAAAGTCATGCAGCTTCCCCATTGGATCCTCTTGGGATACCTATTCTAAGGGAAGCATGCAGCCAGGTAAGAAGCCCAGCCACCCTGAGACCAGCTGAGTCCCAGGGCTATGAGCCATGTGAAGGGAGCCCTTGGATGTCCAGTCCATCAGGTGTTCATATGGGTTGACAAGGACTGAGCCACTCCGAATGGCAACCACCCAGTTGAGTCCTCATTCCTGACTGGGAAACCATGTGCAAAATAAACTGCTGGTTTGAAGCACTGAACAAGGGGATAACTGGGTACCCAGCCCCAGGTGACCATAACAATGGAGCTCATCCCAAGTACGTGTTAGGTCTTTTTTTTTCAAATAGTATAAAACCATCATGAGTCATCAAACATGTAAAACTAAGTATGCAGTTCATGGTTAATACTAATTTTCTTTAGAGAGAGCAAAAAGCATTCTGCACTATTAATGACTAAACGAATTAGATTGTAAGTCATTGATTTCAGTTTGATCTTATTTAAAATTCTAAATTTGTATTTTATGCTTCACAGTGGACAACAGGATATCAGTACACTAGGGCAAACACATAATTTGTAAAGAAATATACAAATATTGGGGGTGCATGTTCAAACTATTTTTAAGATTGGGGCACATGATTAACATACTAGCCACTGAGAAACTAACAAAATAAATCTCGCTCAACTTTCTGGATAAAATTTCAGATGGTTCTTGGACTTCTCTCACCCAGGTCTGAACCTCACTTTAAGAAATCCCATCCTGGGGCGCCATGTGGCTCAGTCACTCAAGCATCCAACTCTTGATTTTGGATCAGGTCATGGTCTCAGGGTCTTGAAATATATAGCCCCTAGTTGGGCTCTGCATACTGTGCAAAGTCTGTCTGCCCCTCTCCCTCCACCTCTGATCCTCCCTCCCCTAAATAAATATATAAATCTTTTAAATAAAAATAAAAACTATTTGACTCCAGTGATTAGGGAGAAATCACAGTGGCCATCAGTCATTTCAGGGTTTCATCCTCTTCCTCCCAGTAAGAGCAGGATTGGTTCAAATATTTCCAACCAGCTCGTGCAGAAGGTGCAATAGTAAAGCTCAAAGGTCATACCCAATCCTATCAGAATGGACTGGGTTTCCACCATCTGCTATTATTTCTCTATAAGCATAACAACTTTTCTCTAGAACTTTCGGTGAGACCCTTGAACACTGGCAGTCTCACTGGAACTCTGGGAGCGATCCAAATCCTTCCCCTACTTCTCTTTTCTAATCCACGGGAATGTGATGTACTTATCCCATTTTAACAGTCTTAAATCACATAAAAAGGTAAATGTGTCGCTTAGCAAAATAAATAAATAAATAAATACCATAAATAAGGTAGAAAGATAATAATATACAAGGAAGAATGCTTGCAACACGTTTGACAGATTGACAGTTAATCCTTAAGGTGCAAAGCATTCCTACAAATAAATAAGAAAAGGACGAACAATCCATTAGGTAAATGGACAATTACAGGACAGGAAATCTAAATGATAGTAAAACTTCAATAAAAACAACAAAATAAATAAATAAACAACAAATAAATGCAATGTTTTGCCCATTAAAATGATAGACAGTATTAAATACAAAAAAATATCCTGGGCTGGCAGTGGTTTGGAAATACACCTAAAAGCAACAGTGTACAAGAGTATGTAAATAAAGAGGTGTGTGTATCCACATATGCACACACATATGTGTGCTTGTGGCTGGTTATCAAATCATGGTAAAAGGAATGGAATATGCATGAAGATACTGATATCAGTAATTTAATAGAGACAGCACTGAAAAGGAGTAGAGAGAAAAATCCCATACGCTACATCGATGCACTTATTATAATGCACTTATTATAAAGTGTTTGCTTTATAGCTTTCTCTTTAAATGAAGAAAAAAACAGACACATTGTAACTTTGTTGTGTGATCTGAAAACAAGTCAGGTCTGAATCACACCCTTCCAGGGAACAGCATGCTGTCTTTCAAAGCCAGGCTTCCACATGGTGGACATACTTGACCACTGGGGATGGGAGGCACAAGGGAAGAAACAGGAGGGAATAAGATTATGAAAAAAAGTTAAACCCTTGGAATTTTGCACTTCAAAGCCATGCTAAATAAATCAAATAAATAAGAAACAAGAACGAGAAATTTTTTCACATGAAATACCTTCTTATAACCACAAGTTAGAAATGTATTTGAAAATGGCCAAGTGCATACGTTTCCAGTATTTATTTATTTTTTTTAAGATTTTATTACTTATTTGAGAGAGAGAATGAGAGAGGGAGAAAGACAGAGCATGAGAAGGGGGAAGGTCAGAGGGAGAAGCAGATTCCCTGTTGAGCGGGGAGCCCGATGCGGGACTGGATCCTGGGACTCCAGGATCATGACCTGAGCCAAAGACAGTTGCTTAACTGATCGAGCCACCCAGGTGCCCCTCTATTTTCCAGTATTTAAAGAAAAAATACGCAATTTAGGTAGAGTTAGAACATTTTTTAAGTATCTCTTATTAGTCAGAATTCTTCCAGCTGCTTTCAGATATCAATTTAATCTTCAAAACATGAGTCAATACTTCCTGTGATTCACACCTTACTTTGAAATACCATTTTAAGCTAATCATTTTGAGGGATATTTTTCTGGAACACATGAGATTTTTGCCTGATGGTGATGTTTTATTTTGGAGTCTTTGGGCAGCAAGTGTCAAAAATCTAATTTAATCTCATTTAAGTACAAAGGGGCCTTTATTTTCTTTCATACTATAGAAGTTTAAGTGATAAGCCTACCATCAGGTAAGGCTGGATCCAGCAATGCCAAGATTTCATCAAGACACTTTATTGATTCCTCATCTCTGCTCCCCTTAATACTGGCTGTGTTCTCTGAGTGACTCTCCCCTCACAGTAGCAAAACACCAGGCTTCCATCCTACAGATTTTATGGTCCTGGTGAAAAGATGGCTTCTTTTTCCCAAAAGAGCCCATTAATGTGTCTGGCACCACTATCATTGGCCACACTTGGAGCAGTTATCACACCTGGAGCAGGAAGGTGAGTCCTATGTCTCCAGACTTTACAGATCAAGATGAGGGCAGCATGACTCCCCAGAAGGAAATCTGACGACTGGACTTGGGACAAGCAATATAACAAATGTTCTATTTCAGAGGATATAGAGAAGGAGTGATTCAGGCCATGGAGCCCCCCAGACTCTCAGGTGTCATCCTGGGGCACAAAGCCTGCCATGCGGAGAATATTAAAATAAATAAGAAATCAAGGGAACACCAGGAAGCCAGACAGTCACAGAGGATAGTGGTAACGTGTGACCTGCCAATTCAGAATGGCAGGTGAGGCTTGCATGCATTAGCATTGGGGATCCAAACTCAGTTACAAAGAACACCATGCTACCACTACCCATAAACCTGTGGGCTGTGTGACAGTGTGGAATGCTTACCTTCTCTGCACTTCATTTCCTCATATCAGGAACACGGATCTGAGTCCAGGACCAACCCCCTGGACTTCTGGCTTAAATCAGATTACATTTTTTTCACCAGTTGTGTAATCCAGCAGTTAACAAGGTATGGGGGAATGGAATCCAACTGTCTGAGAGGAGTCTCTATTCTCCTGCTGCTTGGCTAAGGGAACTTGGGCAATTCATTTAGCTGTTCTGAAACTGTTCCTTGCCAGAAAGAAGTAAAAGTAATAATTGTACTTGTTTCCTATATTTTTTTGTGGGATTGACAACATAGGGGTCGTGTTCTGTTCCTGGCATTAGTGAATGCTCAACGTATGGTACATGTCACTCTTATGGGTCTCTATTCCCACGAGTGAGTCCTTATTGGTCTCACTCCCACGAGAAAATCCCAAGGATTTTCCTCTATCTTAGTTGCTGCTCCAAGTTAGAACAGAGTCTGGCACATAACAGATGTTCATTAAGGCCCTCAGCCTTCTCATCTGTAGCTTCCCACATTGCCTACATTTTCTGATTGGGACTGATACTCGATAAAGAGTTATCGAACACATATTTGATTTCAGATACTGCTCTACACTCTGGTAATAGAGCAGTAAATAAGACATGCATAATGACTTCTCCTAGGAGCTTACATTCCCACAGAGAGAGGAAGGGGGCTATATTTCAGAAGGAAATGAAGTCCGTGAAAGAAAGTCCAGCGATAACAAGGAGCTGGGTTGGGAGGGTAGAAAGGCTCCTGAGAAGGTAAGTTTTTGAGCTAACTCCTAAAGATGGGAAGGAACCAGCCATGAAAAGATCTAATTGAAGAGAATCTGAGGTAGAAATTGGGGGGTGGTGTTATGGGTAGAATTGCCTCCCTCCAAAGATATACTGAAGTCCTAATTCCTTCAACCTGTGAACATGACTTTATTTGGAAATTGGATCTTTGAAGATGTAATCAAGTTAAGATGAGGTCACACTCAATTAGGGGGAACCTAATCCAATGACTAGTATCCTTCTAAAAAAGAGAAAGAGAGAGAGAGAGAGAGAGAGAGAGAGAGAGAGAGAGAGAGAGAGAGAAGTGGCTATGTGACAACAGAGGCAGAGAACACAAAGATGTGTCCACAAGCCAAGGAGTGACAAGGATTTCCAGCACACCAGAAGCTTGGAGAAAGGCTTGGAATATATTCTCCCCTAGAGCCTTCAGAGGGAGCACAGCCCTGCAGCCACTTGATCTCAGACTCCTAGCCTCCAGAACTATGAGAGAATAAATGTCTGTTGTTTTTACCCACCCTACTATTTTTGGGACTTGGTAAAGCATATGGTGGTAATGAAAGGCAGCTCCAGGGACAGAAAGGAAAAGGAGGAATGCTGGTCTGCAGGGGGAGAGATTAAGAAAGGAGCTCAGAGTTAAGAGAGGCAGGCTCAAGCAGGTCCCACTATGGACCTCAGCCTGGGACTGGAAACCAGGAAAGGACCAGATCTGTCTTGTGTTTTTCAAAAATCACTCAGGCATCTACAACAGGAGAAGCAGTTCCCCCAGTGATAGTTACCCTGTTAAGAGCCTGTGGTGTCTTTTAATACCTTAATGGGCAGCAATATTTGCATGCTGAAATGAGGGGCTCTTCCTTGAGTTCACTGAGCCCAGAAGCATCCTGCAGAACCAGGACTTGCTCTGAGAACATGACACACAACACATTTTTGCTTGCACCCTCAGATCTTCCTACTTAAACCATAATCTGCCATCATGCTTCCACAGTAAATTCATTAATACTGTTCCAGAAGTGAGGCACATCTCTTCTACGAATATACATACATTGTAACATAATATGTAAACATACACATTTTGCACAGGGTCCTAAATCCATGGGCGGGGAACACTTAGGAGATACACAGCCGTTCCTGCTACCTACAATCAAACCTTGGTGGTTGTTTTTTCTCTCTCTCTCTAAGCATAAAAATACTGCATTTTGTATGTTTTCCCCCACTGTGATCATTCTGGTTTTATGACTGTGTATTAGTTCTGTGTATTAGTTACCCTGGCAACATGGTAGACTTGGATCTGATTGGCCAGCTTGTCAGTTCATTGTCAGAGCCGTGGGCCCAGCTTTGAGCGGTAGAAGTGTGTGTGTGTGTGTGTGTGTGTGTGTGTGTGTGTGTGTGTGTTAACCTGAGCTCTACAGGCAAGTTTGGCCGGTGAAACCCGATCCAGTAGAACCTCGGCATCCTCTCTGCCTGCCCCAAGGACCCCTTCTCCACCTGCTATGAATGTCCTTCACTTTGTTTTTGGAGAGATGCAAGTGTTCCCCTCTATCTTTGAAATATCTGTTAGGAAATGTGCTCAGCATTGCTACGCTCAGCCCTTGGCAGCAGAACATATTTATTTATAATGAGAAATTAATTCTCAGGGAAGCTAAGGGAGAACAGCCCCATGACAGGACCAGAGGACTAGAGCCTGGTACACAGCCTGAATTCAGGGATGCTGAGCAAAAGGAAGTGGGCATAGACTCAGTTAAATGCTTGCTTTTCTGTTAATACTTTCCATTCATAAAGAGTCTTCCCTTAAGAATGAGGTTCTAGCATCACAATATGCTAAAGATTTAAACGGGGACAAAATTATAGCCCAGTTTATGCCAACAATATTGAAACATTTATTTACTCAATGTATGAGACATGTCATTTACTCATTAGAGTCTGACTCTTTCATTGACCGATTACGTGGGGAAAAAAGCAAAGCCCTACCTCTAGCTGAAAATCTTTATCAGCCAATGAACAAAGAATCTCAATACAAAATTACACAGAATGATGCCTTCAAAAGCAATAACTGTATTTTTCTTATTTGCACAAATTCCTAAGTAGCTCTACCTGGCTCACTTTTCCAAAATCCTTATGTTTTCAAAGGAAGCGTATCAATGATGCCTGGACCTACCACACTCTCTGCATTGGAACATATTATATTTAACTATGCTACATAGCCAGCCTCATCTTAATATAGATGTAAAAGTCGCTGGCAAGCAGTCATTTTCACCTGAGCTAAGTGTTACAGTATGTTCAGTAAAGTTAACATTTAGGCTGTCCAATTTCAAAGGAAAAAAAATCTGAAGGGAAAAGAGACAAGAAGCACATTCCAAATAGTCTTCCAAAAAAAAAAAATGATTGCACAGTAATAATTAATTCCTCTGCTAAAGTTACCTGGGGGGAGGGGGAAGGGAAAGTGCCTTCTAGAACTTGTGGTTTTCCCCTATGGAGAACAAATACCTTGTTCATGGTACACAGAGCAATGAGAGAATCAGAATGTGATAGGGGAACCAACCAGCTCCTTCAGAACTGAGGCGACAAAGCAAGTGACATCAGCTTTCAACTTCTGTATGCCATCTAAGGTGTCATTTATGCAGCTGGATTTTGTCAGCGAATCTTGGTTGCAAGGCTATCAGTAGCCCATGCCGAAAAAAAGGGGTTTATAAATCTACCAGTAACACAATCACAGTCTTAGATTTGTGCAAGGAGTGATTATTTGTTAAGCATACATAGTTGAAATAAATCACAAATTTTATAAACCTTCTTCAGTATGTTTTTACTGCCTAAGAAATAAAATGGGAACCACCTCAAAGGATCCTGGTCTAAGCCTCTCTACCCCTGAGAGACATGCTTGCTCTGGGATTTGTGCCCAGGGAAAGTTCCCAGGGAATAATCCTCTCTTGGTTATGGGGATAGGAGGGAGGGCTTGGGTAAGAAGAAGCCTCCCCATCCAGCCCCAGCCTTCACTGCCTGAAGCCACCCTCCCTGACCTCTCACTTCCTGCACTCTAGACCACAGACACGTGCCCAGATCTCTGCATTCAGATTTTCCAAGAAGACACAGCAGAGCAAGGAAATGAAAAAGATGTTGCAAGTCTGTGCGGCCAGCAGTAGTTAAAAGGAAAATAAAATAGTTAAGGACTGGGTGGGGAAGGAAGGTGGGAAACAACAAAACCTCATCTGGAGCCCACAGAGCTAATTTGAGGAAAAGCAAAGAATGAAGCCCAAATGAGAGATTCTGTAAAAATCCTGGCAGAAGTCACGGTGACGAGTATTGGAGACAAAAAGACGCGGACATTAATAAAACAGAGGGAAAAGGAAAATGCAACACAAAGCCCCACAGCTCTACATAGAAGCCAAGGTACAGACACATGCCAATAAAAGCAGGCAAGTGGGGAACAAAGGATGTCATAGCAACCTCAACGAGCCCGGTCCTGCTACCAAGTGCAGTGCTCCTGGTCATTCAACAAGGAGCCTCCGCGATCCAAGCAGGACAGTCACACAGGCAGGACTGTGGCCACCCCGGTCGGAGGTGTCCGGGCCCCTGCAGCACACCCTGGCCTCCCTTTCTTCCTTCTTCCACACCTAAACTCCAAGCAAGGTCTGTGCCAAGCCTCTGCCTTTCTTCTCTCAACAGCTGCTTTTCTGAAATGCAGGGAAACATAATCTGGACACAGCTTCCCAGCACATTTGTGTTCCGCAATTACATTTCCCCAACTGTTTCGGATCAGGGTAACGCGGTCCTCCCCTGCGCTCTCAAAAGCTCCCCTGACCCTTTGAAAACAAAGGCGAGATAATAACAAAAGAAGAGGGGGGGAAATGCACATAAATGCATTTTGCTTGATCTTGCAAAATCAAGGATACCACTGTAGTGATTCAGTTGGGATTGTGGATTTCCAGTGGGATATAAAGCTCATTTACCTGTGCCTAATTCAAAAGAGAAATGCTCATTTCCTTCCACCTCAATCTTCTACTTAAATTATAGGTCTCTTCTTTATTAATAGACAATCATTCCTTTCTACTTTCTCCTGGTTTGAGTGGGGGAAATACTATGACTCTGGGAAAAAAAAAAAAAAAGGAAAGATAAGTGTTTCTCTAGCAAGACTTGGAAGGTTGTAGCAAATAAGAGAACTTTTACAAGAATCTAATGGAGATATTGACATGTGTGTCTGGAAATCTAAACTTAGCAAAGTGTAAGGGAAGAACAGGGCTTTCTCACTTTATTTCTGTATCTGGAAAGTTTCAGCGGCTGGTACCACATGAATATTTATTAATGCATTGTGAATCAGAACCTGTGATTATTACTCAAACTATCTTTTTACCTTACAAGCTTCAACTCAGAAGAATAAAAACACATCTGCTTTTGCTCTTCCCATATTTTATTCAATGTTTTAACAGCTTTGCTGTAAATATCTCATCCATTACGATTCAGCTGTGACTATATCGGCTTCATGTCTCCTGTCTTATTGCTGTCATCACGGTTAAACAACACATGGTTAATTCTGTTAACTAACAAGTTCATTGTTCCAGCTAGTCAGCGGTCTCCCGTGTGTTGGGTCCACATGTTGAGAGAATTGGTTATAAACCAAAGAAGGGCCTGAGTGAGGTGTGCTCCCTTTATTCAGATGATTGGGTTGTTATTTGAGATGGTCATTTAATAGGCTGTCATGGACGAAGTGGGTCAATCTGAAGATAGGGCCAAATCCAGTCGTATTAGAGGAACAGATTGCACAACCCTCAAAGAATTCAGCTCTGGAATATGCAAGCATCCTGAGAGCCTCCCATTCTCTGCACAACCCCTGTAACTCCTCGACAGCTGCCATCCAATGTCAACCCTATAAACCTGTCTTCTTCTAGAGTCTTCCCAGAAGAAACATGCTATTATTTTTTTCCTCCAGATATGATTTAGTTTGTCTGTCAGTGTGGTCTGATCTGACAGTCAGGAATGTGGGTTTTGAAGTCCAGCAGACCCGGTTTGCTACTCGGCTCTTGACATTTGCCAGTTGTAGGGACTTGGATGATTTACTCAGCATCCGTGACCCTCATCTATTAAAATGGGAACAGCAACCACACCTACTCTTCAGGTGGTTCTGATGCTGAAAGGAGAAAATGTGTACAAAGTTCTGAATCAGTGAAGATTCAGTGTCGGAAATAGAAATCACTACAGCTATTTCAAGCATGAAATGAGTTAATTTGGGTATTAGGTATGCTATTATTATGATAATGTCATGACACACTCCTTGGCTTAAGACAATGAGCATTTATTTCAATCATGGGTCTGAGGGTCAGAGATTTGGACTTGGCTTGGCTGAGTTCTTTTGGTCATGGTAGAGTCACTCCATGTCTTGCTATTGACTGGCACATCTGGATCTAATGGATAATTCTCCAGCAGGATGGCCCAGGCCCTCTTCTGGCAAAGGCAGAGAAGCAAAAAGACTTCTCGAATGGTGTTTGCTAGCATCCCATTGACCAAAGAAAGTTACACGTTGAGCCCACAGGCAAGGGTCGCAGCAGATAGAAAGTCCCACCCAGGGTAGCTGGATGCAAGGGTGAACAGCCATCCTGGTTTTCCTGAGCCTGAGGGGTTTCACGGGTATAGGACTTCAGTGTTAAAACTGGGAGAGTCCTGGACAAACTGGGATGCACTGGTCACTGTGTTAGCACACAGATGGGGCAAGAACATAGACACAAGGAGGGTTAAGAGTTGTAGTCTTGGAGTGCCTGAGTGGCCCACTTGGTTAAGCGTCTGCTTTTGATTCATGTCATGGTCCCAGGGTCCTGTGATCAAGCCCCACATGAGGCTCTTTGCTCAGCTGGGATGCTGCTTCTCCTTCTGCCTCTGCCTTTCTGCCCTGTTCATGCTCACTCTCACACTCTCTCTCAAATAAATAAATAAAATCTTTAAAAAAAAAAAAAAGGAATCACAGCCTTATGCCTTATGAAAGGGACTTTGGAGTTGCCTATCAAATCGTTGGAAGGATTGGAAAAGGAATTACTGGTCTGAAGGTCATGGCACTGTTTTTGCTCCTATTAAAGCTTTTCCTGTTAGCCGTGCCAGCTTGGCAACCAGGCGCTATCACACGGCAAGGGACTACCATGGAGTCCCCATGTGGTGCTTGCTTGTCAGCCATCATTGTCACAGAGGGATCTGCCCCACGACCACCCTCCAGATCTCCATGAGGGCAACTGATGAATAGAGAGTGACTCTAACACAGAGTTCTGATGACAGAAAAATATGGGAAGTATGTCCTTGAGCTTTCCAACCTCCTAGAAGAGGAGAATGAAATGGAGCATGAGGGGCTTGGTCCACAAAGGCTCACTTGAACATCAGGCTCATGGGGAATGTTAACTCTTGTGATGTTGGTCAGATTCATTCAGATTGAGTCATTGATATGACCTGCTACAAATCCCTAGGTCCCTAACCCTCTCTCTGGCTCAGCTAAAACTATAGGCAAACAGGTTACCGTCTAAGATTCCTGATTCCCAGAAGGCTACCCTGAAAAATATATAATCTTATAAAGAAAATGGTTTTTATAGCATTTCAACTCCCAAGGATAACTAGAGAATTTTTAAGAAGGCACATGCCTTTTTTCACCTTGTTTTGCTTTAGGTATTATCAGGTTTTCTTTTCTTTTCTTCTCCTCCCCCTTCTTCTGAAAATTATCTGGGTATTCTCAGAGTCTGAAAGGTTTTGTTCAGAATCTGGGAGAAGATTTAAATCAGTTCTCATCACTCTACCCCGCTGACTTCTTTGTAATCACACATAGTTAAAAAATAAATAAGAAAAAAGAATGAATCCGGAAGGCGTCTGAAATGAGCATCATAGATATTGGCCTGTATCTGACCTATTCTGAAGAAAGCAAGAAACAACACACCTATCTGAAGAAGGTCACTTGAGTCTACTGATTTCAAAACACAAATGAGCTGAATTTATTAGGGAAAACTCCAGTTCATTAGAGATAATTTTTCTAAGATACAGTTCCTTAAGGAAAACATGCCTTCGCTGTGATTCTAAATCTGTCTCCTGAGAAATCTCAGATGCCTGCTGATCAGTTTGAATTCTTTGCCGCCCTTAACTTTCTGGCTGCATGTTAGAAATCATTTTAAATGAATTGAATAAAACTCACAAGTGTTATATGCCAGCAAATGATGAACTCACAGGAAATATGACTCAAATCCACTTTTTTCATTTTGGTTTTTTTCCTCTCATAATAAATAGAAATGAACAAATGTGGCTTTAATGACATCTTGGAGTGAGAGCTTTTATTGATATATTATCAGTTGGAAGAGTGTAATGCTTCAGTGAAGTAAACTCCATTCTGCATATTTATAACCAGATTGAAAAAGGTGTGTTTGTTATTTTGTGTGACACTTCCTAATGATAGTGAAGTTTTGTATATGAAGATCTACACGCACCATCATAAAAATGAACAATATTTCAGCTTACAAAATGTTTCTTGGATTGAAGATGTTTTTGTACTTACTTAGTTTCCAATTACTTTTTTAACCTGTGCTCACAAACTTACAAATGCCTTTTCCTCATTCCTGTAAAGTTGTAAACAGATGCTTCAAACTGTGTCAGTTGAACCAAAATGGGGATCGCTTGTTTCAGAGGGACAAGTCCCTTCTCGGGGCAGCTGAGGCTCTGGCCATTAGCCAATCATGGTCTGTATCATAGGAACAGGCTTAAGAAAAGAGGAGGCCTAGTGGCTCCAGGGGGCGAAGGTGCTCAGTGACGGCACAAGAACCCAGTATCTTGTCATCTCTCAGCTTTGCTTTCTGATTTATGTTAGATTTCTTTTAAACTAGGGTATCTCCACAAAGTCACAAGATGATAATAACCCCAGAACACACACTCTATCCCTGTCCCTGTGTCTGTCTCTGTCTCTCTCCCTTCTCATCCCCAACCAACTGAAGAAAACACAAGAGTCTACCTACCATTGCCTTAAACTGCCCCCATGCATTCTCCTGAACCAACTGTGTTACCAAGGGTGTATTAGCTACCTAGTGCTGTGTGAAAAATTACGTCTGAAAGCTTAGCCGCTTAACACAACATTCATGTATTACCTCAGACTTTCAGTGGGTGAAGGATCCGAGTGTGGCCTAGCCTGGTCCTCCAACTCAGCATCCCCAGCAGGGCTGCAGTCAAGGTCTTGGCCTCCCACAAGGTTCACCAGGGGCTAGGTCCACTTCCAAGTTCACTCAGTGCGGGGTGGGGATGTAATTCTTCGTGGGCTATTGGACTGAGGGCCTTAGTTCTTCTTTGACTGTTGGGCAAGGTCATTGTCTGCTCTTTGCTGTAAGTGCCTCTCCATTGGGCAGTTCACAGTAAGGCCACTGGCTTTATCAGAAAGAGCAAATGAGAGAGGGAAAAAGAGAGAGAGATGCAAAGACAGAGAGATGGAATTTAGTTTTCAATCCTCCTCTTAGAAGTAACACCCCATCACTTTTGCCAATTTTATTCATTAGGAACAAGTAAATGAGGAACTAGCCCACACTCCAAAGGAAGGAGTTGCACCAAGGAGTGACTATCAGGAGATGAGGTCATGAGAGTCATTCCAGAAGCTGCCTACCACAAAGGAGAATTAAATGTGCTGGATTTAGTACCAGTTGATTTTGTCTGTATAATAACTTATTGAGTGGATATATCAAAGTTTACTTAACTTTTTTTAATTTAGTAAACAGAGTTGTTTAGAATAGGTTTTAAAATTTTCTCTGGTAGTACAGATAAAACTGTGATGCATCTTTCTTTAAAAACCATTTGATAATCATATCCAGGAAATCCAGACTCAAATGCTCACAGGGACCTATGAATGCTGTCCCCCTAATGGGACACTGATCACTCATGTCCAACTTCCTGCCAGCATGTGGGGACATGAACCCTGATCTCCTGCTTCTTCAAGAAAAATGGGAAATTCCTATTTGTATGTGAACTGTCCTCCTGGCTCCACTAAAAACACAATATACTCAAACAAATATACTGGCCAAACAAAACTGCTCTGCGGGCAGGATTTGATACACTGACTACCATTCGAGAATGACAACCTAAAGGTTGTATTTCTGAAATTAACCTTAAGGGGGACAAGAAACAGGAAATGGCAAAACTATGGAAACAATAAAACAATGAATGGTTGTCAGGGTTAGGAGAATGGGGGTGATGAACAAGCAGAGCACTGAGGATTTGCAGGGGAGTGAAACTATCTGCCATATCATTATACATTTGTCAAAATACGGAGCATACCCCACACCAAGAGTGAACCCTGATGTACACCAGGCTCTCTGGGTGACAATGATATGTCCGCATAGGTTCATCGTTGTAACATATGTACATTCTGCTGAGGAAGGTGGATAATGGGGAGGGGCTATGGGTACGTGCGAGCAGGAAGGGGTAAAGGGGAACTCTCTGTACCTTCTGCCTAAGTTTGCTGTAAACTGAAAACTGCTCTTTAAAAAAAAAAAAAGTATATTTTAAAAAACTAGAAATAAAGGAGTGAGGTTATGTACAAACTTTTTCTTTTTATTTTTCCAAACATCCTTCAACAAGCAAATGGCAGAGGCAGCCTTCACTTCACACAGTAATGCGGGACCATAAAAATGACTTTGCAAACTAAAACTGTGCAAAGCAATATTAATAATCAGTGGAAAAAATCTAATTGCTCCCTGACCTTTAAAAATGTTTGCCAAAACATTAAAACTACCTTACTGTTGTTTATAAATACATACAAAAATGAAAAAAAAATAGTACAAGTAAAATTTATTTCATACAGTATACTTTAATCATTAGAAATATGAGAATGAGGGTGCCTGGGTGGCTCAGTGGGTTAAAGCCTCTGCCTTCGGCTCAGGTCATGATCTCAGGGTCCTGGGATCGAGGCCCGCATCGGGATCTCTGCTCGGCAGGGAGCCTGCTTCCTCCTCTCTCTCTGCCTGCCTCTCTGCCTACTTGTGATCTCTCTCTCTGTCAAATAAATAAATAAAATCTTTAAAAAAAAGAAAGAAAGAGAGAGAGAGAAAGAAAGAAAGAAAGAAAGAAAGAAACATGAGAATGAATGCATCTCTGTCTTTGTGAAAGTTCATCAAGGAATTTGAATCCTGCCAGTGGGTCTTCTTCTCATCATATAACTTAGGAAACAAAAAGAGCGCCTGTCCCGTGACTTGGTAAATTGGCATACTGAATTTTAAGACTGGATCAGCTTCCAACACTTTGATCCTAGTGCTTCCAATGTCATGAACGATCTCCGAGAGTTCATTTCTCAATGTGAAGTTTTTGCCAGTATCACTTCCTCTGGGACACCTTCCACCTTCTTGTCATGAAGTTCAAGATCAACTTCCTCCCCACGTAGTTCCTCTGGCTACACATCTAGAGCCTCTGGAACAGCAAGGGCATTCACATTCCCGTGCACAGCTGTTTCTCCAACAACTCCACTTACGTTCAATGCCCACTTTGCTCCCAGTGTCAATTTTCATTTCTTTGTCGTACTTGTATCTTAGTTGGTCGATCTCCTCCTTTGATTGCTCACATTCATGAAATGTCACGTGGGTTTTCCACTGGGAAACAAGGAGGCAGCACCACCACATGCTTTGCTGTCTGAGTGTGCACTGCACACAGGTGTGCAGAAACCTGGCACCGACGGGCTGAGGAAGGGACAGGAGGGGTCCCTGGAGGGGAGCTACCAGTGAAGTTGGCACTTTATGCTGTCATTCCCAACTAACACACCATGGTAATTCAAAATCGAGTCATGTTGTGGGCAGGCTGGTGTCAGTTGACAAAATCATGGTCACTGAAGTTTGTGCAAAGAAAGGTCTGCCAGTACTTCCGTATTGGAAAAACAAACTTTAGTATAAAAGAAAATGATTCGTTGCTCCTTTTTTGGTCACAGGCAGACTCAAGGACTAAAGATAGACTATTGAAGAAGACACACTGCTGGGTGAGTTCAGTTGATTTATGACCCTGGAGACCTCATGGAACATTCTGTAATGTTATTTTGTTCAGACACCCTGTGAATATGTACATCTGGAGACATATATATTTATGGAAAATGATAAATATTTTTTCCTCCTCTACCTTATGTCTAAGTAGGTCATGTAGGCAATATTTTCAGTACTTATTACATTTCAGCCAATGTATTTCCAAGAGCACGTAGAATGTAGCTGTGGGAGACACATGGGTGGGAACAGTGTGTATGGACTTCAAAGTCCTATAAATATGATTGTTCTCTGAGAGCTAAACTGGGAAACTAGAACATCATGGATCAAAGCAGAGAAATGCAAAGTCAACTTAGAAAGACAATTTTAAAAGCTGTATGATGCCCTTAATAGATGCAAAATGGGTAAAAGTCAACGACTATGTTTTTTTTAAATAAGAGGAACCAAGCAAAATAGCAGTAAAGGGGAAATTCTTTAACAAGGTAAATACCTATAGCAACCATTACCCCTAATGTTGAAAATGCGTAAGAGTTGCTCTCAAATCTAGCAACACAATGAGCATGCCCCATTGCTCTTACTGGACAGCGGTGTTCTGAAGGTCCCGCCTACACATAAGAAAAGAAAAAGCAAATACAGGAATAAGGATTAGAAAGGAAGCAATCACTATCATCATTTGTAGCAGAAAAGGTCATCAAGAAGGAAAATAGAGATGCAACAAATGATCACATCTAAGAGACAAGTAGATCAAATTTGCTAAATATCAGATAGACATTTGAAATGTCCTAGGCACTAGAAATAATCACTTAGAAAATGTAAGGGAAGCATCAAGGTGATCCCTAAACTATCAAACCTGGAGGGAATCAGGGTGAAGGGATTAACACAGATGAGCAATCCTATGGATACCTGGGATTAAGTAAATCATGAATTCAGGGACAATGAGAATCACAGAGGACAGTATGAGTGAGGCCCCAGCAGACCCTACTTAATATGCAGATACCTGATATATTTGCCAAATATGCCAATACTGTGAAATCAGATAGTACCTGAAGCCTTTACATTTCCTAATCATATATTACTACATGACCTGAGGCTATCCCTGTTTTCAAGATTTCAACAAATTTGTGTTGTGCCCATTATTTAACAGTCCTTAGGAGTCCAGTGCTGTCCTGTGGTTTATCAAGTTCAACCAATTGTGGTCCATAGGCTGAATCAGAATTTTCTGAGCCCCTTAGCAGAGAATCATACCTTTCCAGGAAGGTAGCCTTATCCCGGGCCCAAATCTTCTCCTTTTCCTGAACGTCAAGAATAAGATGTTCATGGATTTCCTATGTATTGCTTGCTTCAAACGCCTTTGGGATAACTTGACCATTTTAGCCGTATCTCCTCATCCCAGGAAAAAAAAATACATATCCATGAAAATATCATATGTATCTATAGGGGGTAAACAGACCTTCTGAAGTCTGTTCAAAAGACTGCAGATTAAGCACCTCACTCCGTAGGACACGGTCCATCTCCTATATGCATCAAAGTTCATCACAGTGGTTCAAAATAAAGAAGCTCTTTAGGCTTCTTTGGGCTTAGGCTTCTATCTCTGCTTGGTCCTTAGTAACCTGTATAACCTTGATTACATTACTTAAACTCTCTGGGCTTCAGCATTATTATTTGCAATGAGAATCATCATCATCCTTACCTCACTAGGTAGTTAGGATAAAATAAGACAGGGCAGAGAAAGCTGTTGGTACACTATCTCATGTAATGAGTGACCAACAAATGTTAGTTATTACCATTTTACTACTATTCTGTGAGACTTTTTTGTTTTAGCTTTTTAAAATAAATACCCTTTATAATCTATACCAAGGTTTTTAACTTTGGTGCTATTGATTTTTCGGGCCAGATAATTCCTTGTTGTGGGAGATGTCCTGTGCACTGAAGAATGTTTAGCTGTATCTCTGGCCTCTCCCACTAGATGCCCACATTTGTGACAGACAAAAATGTCTCCAGACAATCACATATGTCTCTTGGTAGGTAAAACCACCCCTAATGGAGAATCACTACTCTATACTGACGAAATGGATATTTTGAGATTTTTTTTCTTATGGCAGAGGCAAAAGTAATCATAATATTTAAAATATTACTGTTGCTCATGAAAAGACAATAAGTCCAAAAAATTGTACTCAAGACAGAGAAGAAAGGGCTCTGAGTAAGGAAGAGGAAGTAATTGTGTGAATGAGATTGGGGAGTCCCAAGGCTCGGTACATACATGTGGGCCAAGGGAATTAATGTGAAGCATAGAGGTTGTGAAAGATGCAGAGGAAAAATAAATTTTGGCAGTGGAATGAATACATTGAAAACTCTTTCGGGAAAAATAATATACAGTTTAACCTAGAGAATACACAAGTAACACCTGGAAGGAGTCAATGAAGACTGGATATGAAAAACAGACAGGAAATGAGCAAAAGGACTCTATAGATTCCATGAGAGGTCAACACCATATAATTGATATGGAATTAAAGAGCAGAGCCCAGGGTTAAGAAATCCTTGGAAAAAGACCAAGGCCAAGGATGGGCTGAGACCCCAAGCATCAGTCTTTCAATAGACTAACATGATATACCCTTTTCTGAAACAAATAAAATTATTATCTTGTGTGTATGTGGTCCCCATACTATTGTCAAGTTGTTTCACATTCTCAGTAAATAAATCTGTGGGGTCTCAAAGTCTCTCTGGAAAAAAAGTAGCTCAGAGAAGTTCAAAGTCAGCCCTGGTCATACATCAGGTTCATGGTCTATGAATGAGATATGTTCCCCTTCCTTTGGGTGGTGGCAGCAGAAACTTAACTGTCACTTGAATGTTAATGTTGGTAATGTGCATCTACTAAGAACTTTCAAGTGTTTTCCATATGTCCATCTAAATTCTTCACATGTCTTTTTCCAATTAATCCCCACAACAACCTCCTGAAGTAGGAACCATTATAAGCCCCACTTTAAGCCCCTTGAGTAAATCAAGGTTTTGAGAAGTTAAATTCTCCAAGGCTACACAGCTACTAAGTAGGACTTATTGTCCAGAAGACAGTCTCCAACACTCTTCTCTTGTTCCTGTACTATATTCTCTTAAGCACTCATGGAGAGGGATGGGGTCCTGAAATCACTTCGATTCAATGTGTCCAACAGACTAAGAATGCCCTATGCTACCTATTCCCATGAAAACAGTTTTACTTACACTGACATTTAAAAAAAATTTCCAAGATAGCATCACTATCGACATTGTTCAAAAATTAAGCTGAAGTAACCTATCAAAAGAGGGAGCTAAGACTCAAACCTAGCTCTGACTCCAGAGTCTAATGTTTTCCCATCAGATCAAAACAAACACATTAAAATAAAAAATCTTACGCTCTAACATCTTTTCCATGTCTCCCAATTTTTTGCCATGTGTGACCAATTAGCACAGTTGGCTAGAACATGGTGCTAATGAGGCCAAGGTCGGGGGTTAAATTCCCTCAAGGGCTGAAACTTGATGCTTCCTTCCCAGAGTCACAGGCCATGGCCTGTGCCACAGCTGGACCCCTCCCAAGAGCATCGCAATCGTTAGAAGTGCAGTTGAGAAACCTTCGATGAATCACGGTCACTCCATCCGCACTGTTGGATCAGCTCAGAACACATGCCATACTGATGGTCTGACGTTTTACAGAAATGAAGACCAATGTTGTTATTAGTTGCATAAATTAACAATTTTTGCCTACATGCAATAAAATTTAACTTCACTCTTTATGGATCGATGGAGCTGTGACTTCACTCTTAAAAACTCATGTACATTAAGAAAGATGCTAAAATTTTGAGATATTGAATGACAGGTGCAGTAATACCTCAATTACTTAAACTCATGAGGAAATGAGTTATTTTGTATATGTAAATTATGTTACGATAATGAAAGTGTCTCCTTAGTACCAAGACATTTTCATATTATAAAGTTTGATGGAAATCTTTCTAAATGGAATTCACATCCTCCTGCCTTCCTAAATTGGAGACATAGAACATGATTTATACTAGATATTTGTTATTTACAAGAAACATGATTTAAACAAAGTAATTATTTTTAATTGAAAATGAAGAGATGGGAAAAGAGATAGCAACCAGGAAAGTCAATGCTAACACCAGCAAGGTTAAAGTGATTTAACCTTGGAATTTAAGGTTAAAGTAAGAATAGGATAAAAGAAAATGCAATAACCAATAACCTATGTGCACCAAGTAATATGGCATCTTCACTGAGTCCCAATTCCCTGTGTCTTTTTGCTATTCCTCAAACAAGCCAAAGTGGTTTCTGATTCAGAGCCTTTGTGGCTTTGCAGCCAAAGTGAGTTCCTGCCTGTGGCTGCATTCCCACTTTATTGGTTCTCTGCCCAAATATCACCCACCTACTGAGGACTGACCACTCCCTCTGATTTGTCACCCATGATTCTAAAATTTTAAGCTGTTCAATAGCTGACCCTCTATACATACGAGGTTACACGGCTGTGAGAAAAATCAAAGATACTCTAAGACCTGATTCCCCTATGCTCAATTGCATTAAATCCCTAAGAAGTGTCTACTCATCTCAGAAGCCTTTAAGCAAACATAATCTTCATTGCCAGCCAACATCCTGCTCAACACTATGCTCTGAGAGCTACCCCATCCATCGAAATTGTCACATGCCATGAAATGCCTTTGCCAGAGCCATCTTGGAAATTATCTTCTGTGACTGCCTAAATCCCCCATAGACCATTTATTAAATTACTCATTCAGTGGATATTTATAGACCATCAACTAAGGACAAATACTACGTAAGTGCTAAGGATACAGTGACAGGCAGACCAGGCTTAGGCCCTGACCTCCCGGACTGACCTTCTAGTAGGGAAGACACATTCATTAAAAAGTAACAAATGCCAATTTAAGATTGCAACCATGATAATTGCTCTGAATAAATCCTCCACAGTAAGAGCCTATAACAGGGGATTTGAACCACTCAGAAAGTCAAGGAAGAACTCCATAGGAAGTGATGCTTGTGCAGAGACCTAAGAATGGACAGGAATGCACCCAGGGGAAGTGACAGAGGTAGAGCTTGTGCAAAGGTCCTATCCCAGGAGAAAGCACAGAGAGCGGGAGCAAGAGCATCTTTTTAGGCCATTTTTAAAGTCTCTCTTCAGTTGTTTGTTTCATAGCCTTAAGAGCACTGAGGAGCCATGGAAGGTTTGCACAGGGACCTGGCAAAATTTGATTTGTGTTTCACAAAGCTGACTCTGGATTCCCTCTAGAGAGTGGTTTAAAGGGGGCCCGGGTTGAAACCAATAGGCACCTGGAGGTTCTCAGAATCCAAGACATCAAAACGGTGCCTTGGATCAGAGAAGTGATGGTGGTAGGAGATGAGAAAAACAAAGGGGTGTAGGAGAGAGACTCAAAACATGAAATTGGCAAGACACCATGAACTTGGAAAAGGGTTGCAGAAACATAGGTTTCAAGACTGTGGCTAAGACTAGACTTCCAGGCTTTCAAATAGGAATTTCACATTCCTTGAGAGAAAATATTGACAAAACACTAGGTTGGAAGAATGAGGTATGGGGAGTTGTGTTGTGAGACTGACTTTGGGCATACTGGGTCTGGAGATGCCTCTGAAATCCAGGTATCTCAAAGCTGACATCAAAGTGATTTAATGAGTCTAGCACTCAAAGAAGCTCCCGGGACAGGTCTAGGGTACAGATCAGTGCATGAGTCATCTCAGTTCAGGGAAAAATGGAGCTGTACGCAGAGATGGAGCCTGCTTATGAAGGGCCTGAGGTTTATACAATTTGGAGACCCTAACTAATAGTAATAATACGAGAATATAAAATTAGGTACAGAAGTGAATATTTATGAAGTAAGAAACCATGAATTTTATTTTATTTTTTAAGATTTATTTATGTATTTGAGAGAGAGAGAGAGAGAGAGAGAGAGAGAGAGAGAGAGAGAGAACATGCAAGTAGGGGGAGGGGCAGAGGGAGCAGGAGACAAGCACACTCCCTGCGGAGTGGAGAGCCCAATGCTGGGCTCAATCCCAGGATCCTAAGATCATGACCTAAGCTGAAATCAAGAGTCAGATGCTTGACTAACTGAGGCATCCAAGCACCGCAATAAACCATGAATTTTAAAAAGCTAAAAATAACACAAGTGTCACAAGATCCAGAAAAAGCATATAACGGTTCTTATTAATTCACTGCCTGATGTACCTCTGTAATAAATCTCTTTTCCACATTTTTAGGCTGTATACCATTTGATAGCCTTTTTTATAACAATAATTTTTTAACATTTCCCATTAAAAAGTCATGTAATTCAGACCTTTTTCCAGCACAGTTAATTGAAATTGGTTTCATGTTATTAGATAATTGCAATACAAAACACATGTGACTCTATATACAGATGTACTTGCCTTCATAATACTTCTCCAGGTATATGCCTTACAATTTGAGAACTATGGTAAATTTTATTTGGCATCACTTTTTAAAAATAATAAAAATTTCCAACATTTTGGGGCACCTGGGTGGCTCAGTTGGTTAAGCGACTGCCTTCGACTCAGGTCATGATCCCGGAGACCCAGAATCGAGTCCCGCATCGGGCTCCCTGCTCGGCAGGAAGCCTGCTTCTCCCTCTCTCACTCCCCCTGCTTGTGTTCCCTCTCTGGCTGTGTTTCTCTCTGTCAAATAAATAAAATCTTTAAAAAAAAATTTCCAATATTTTAAAATTGTATACAATATATTATCAAGTGTATTTCATGTAGGGAAGAAATTCTACTGTTTCATGCATCAATGAGAAATTAATCCTCTGCTTAAATTTATACAATTTGATGCCAGAGAAATTTCATATGGGCTGGCTTCTGGCTCCAAATATTTTAAACCTTAAATCTCCTCCACTACCCACATACATCAAGTAATTGGAGTAATAGGTGCCTAGGCAATACTCATATCCCTATCTAGCTTATCCCCTTGTATCACCATCCTAGGGAAGACGGCAAAGTGGGCATTAGAAATATTCTGCTAGCCATTCCAGAATATTGAGCAATAAGAAGTACAATGAGCAGTAACTTAACTATACAGATGGTGACCTAGAACCACATATGTATATTCTGCTAAACCCAAGTTAAATGAATTCCCAGGTCTTTCCCTTAGCCATATCCAAAAACTGCCAGTAGCCACCTACATTTGCAAATTGGACAAAAACTCATGGTCACGTGAGTACATTGCTATGGTGCCTCCCAGGTCCTTGGAAGAGCTGGTACAAGTGAATGAGAGGCTTTAGCTCTAACTTGGTTTGTATGAGACTCCTCTACTCTGGCACTACTGACGTTTGAAGCTAGATCATTCTTTGCTGGGGCGGGGCAGGGGGTGATTCTGTGCTCTGTAGGATGTATGTTTAGCAGTATCCCTGACCTCTGCTCACTCAATACCAGTAATACCTACCCCTGCCCCACTAGGATCACTCAAACTGTCTCCAGATATTGCTAGATACACAACAAGGGGCCACACTACGCCCTGTTGAAAACCGCTGGTCTAGAGAAAAGAGTTCAGAGGAAGAGTGATTCATTCATTTAATGGATACTTGCTGGATACCTGCTATGTTTAAAGCCCTGTGGAATGTTGCTCTGCACAAGCCCATGGTACTGGTGGGAAGGCAGATGATGAATAAATTTCACAAAATGCAGTAAGGGCCGTAAGGAAGGCTCAAAGACACAGTGAGAATCCAAGACAAAGCTCCTTTCTATTTCCCAAGGCTATTGGGGGAATCACAAGGATTGTAAAAGATGAGATTATCCTGCATCTATTCCATCAAAGCATTTCTTGACGTTGGTGTGATAGAACCTGAACATATATGGGAAATTACAGGAAGCATTTGAATTAACCACAAAAGTCAGTATTTACAAATTCCGGTCAAGGAACATCAAGAATGTGTGTTAATCACAGCCAGGTGGAGAAATCCATCTGCTTTCCTTGTATTCTGGCAATTATGTTCCTTACGCTATGCCAGCCACACTCATATTTGAAGTCTACAAATACCATAGATTGAATCATTCCTAGGAGATGTTGACAATTTTATTCACAGAATATTTGCCACAAGGGTTTATCCCAGCCAAATGGAGGGAAGTGGGGAGAGAGGCTAAATCAATAAGAATTTAGCTTGTGAGCAGCACTATATATAAATTAAAAAAACAAAAGACAAAAAAAAAAACCCTCACCTACTTTGACACAAATCATTCCTCTGGAACTCTTCAAATAACCCTGGTATTGTTCTTACCCTATTGTGTCTTTCCCCCCAATCAATTACAAAACTCATTGACAACAAAATAAAAGAACTCAAGGATACATCAAAACATCAGCACCTGCTTCACTCCAAGTGTCATGTCCCTATCAAATGTATTTGTTCACAGAAAGCCTCGGAACAGACAATATGTCCCTTTGCTGAGTTGATGGCGTTTCCATAAAATCAGTAATTGGAGAAAGAATGTCACTAATCCCCATTTGTCTGTTTGAAAGTTACTGCGGTGTCCTTTATCAACTTGAACACTATGTAACCGTGCGCGGCAGAAATGAGCTAACCCACTAGCTCTATTTTGATTGCGTGTAATCACAGGAGCCCTTTAATAGTGTGTTCCTTTAATCTTTTTCCTTTATCATCACTCTTTATTTTGCTGAACTTACCTTAATTTGGCCATTCAAAGCTCTTCTGGAGGGTGCTCCATGGCCCTCACATTGGATTAATTAATCCATTATTGCAATAATTTCCACTTATATAGTGCTTGATCATTAAAAATTCATTTTGATATGGGCAAGAAGTAATTTAACATTGTGGTCTTAAATGGGGTTCCTCAAAATTTACTAGAAAAATAACATATGCTAATGCATTGAACCCATAATTCCAGGATCTCACTGCTAGAGGTGAGGTTAAACTTAATTTTTTTTTAATCGGGAAAATAATAATGCAAATGTCTCATAGAAGAGCAAAACTCATTGAGGACGGTGGGGAGAAATGACCTTTCAGAGAGCCCAGCTAACAGCCAGGTCTTTAGGGCTGAAGAGCCTAGACTGACACCTTCTCCTCTTACCTGCTGGGGCTCAGGGTTCTTGTCTCTGAAATGGGGCTAATCTCACCCATAGTGTTGCAGTGAAGATTAAAGTGGATAATCTGTGTAGAGAGTCCAACACTGTGCCTGATACCGAACCACAGCAGAAACCTCAGGTCAAGGAAAAAGCTATTAGCTGGTCATGTAATCTCACACACCTAGGCACACATATGCACACTGCCATTTTCACTGTAATTGAACAAAAAGGCTCGTTCTATAGCATAACCAAATTAACAGGCTTTCCCACCCACAAATTGACCAATTATTCATTGGAGGGAAAAAGTCCTCATTAATTCAGTCAAAACAGGTCCACAGCATTAGCTGGTTGGTTAGTTAACTGATTAGTTATTTAGCTAATTGGCTAATTAGTTACTTATGTATAAGACTTGTTTCTCTACATCCTCTAACAAAATAATCTCAGCACTGCTGACACTGGGGGCTAGATAACTCTGCTGTGAGGCCTCTCCCATGAATTGTAAGATATTAGCAGAATCCTTGGCCTCCACCTGCTCAACACCAAGAGTACCCACCCACCCCTAATTGTGACAACAAACAATTCTCCAGATATTGTCATGCATCTTCTAGATTGAGAATTATTGCTCTAGTCCAAACCTCCAAATGGCTTATATTCGCATTAATATAAATGGGCCCTCTTGGGGAAAAGGACTCTTAGGAACTTTATGTATGGCACATTGAGGAAATTCAACTGTTAGATTAACCTCTTTGATACCACCTCTGGTTTAACCCAGCAGAGGTTAAACCAGAGAGCAGCAAGGATTTTCACAATTCTTTGAGGTCTGCAGTCATATTTATGTCTTGATTTGGTCTGATGATGGCTGTCAGGGCCTCAAGGTCTCCTTGCTATATCTGGGCTTCACCAGAATCTAGAATTCTTTTTTTTTTTTTTTTTTAAGATTTTATTTATTTGACAGAGAGAAACACAGCCAAAGAGGGAACACAAGCAGGGGGAGTGAGAGAGGGAAAAGCAGGCCTCCCGCCGAGCAGGGAGCCAGACGTGAGACTTGATCCCGGGTCTCCAGGAACATGACCTGAGCCAAAGGCAGTTGCTCAACCAACTGAGCCACCCAGGTGCCCCCAGAATCTAGAATTCTAAAAGCCATAATGGCAAGTTCCAGGAGCATGTCCATCACTGAGCTCATGAGTTTAAGTTTCAGGACCCAGAGCCTGCACAGGTCCCTTCTGAGGTCCTTAATTAAATCTTATATATATCATTTAATGTCCTCTTCCAAAAGAGGGCTCTTCAAATGGGAGGGGTTTGGTTCCATGAAATCTGGCTCTCCCCTTAATAGACATCATGCCCCATCTGTTCTCCACTGTACTCTCAGCACCCCTGGAATATGACGGTCACACAACGATGTTTGCTGAGTGAATGAGTGACTGATTCAATGAATGAACAAAGGCAATAGTGATTTACATGCTTTGGAAACATAAAAGAACACAATAAATTCAAGGGCATGATCTATTGTCTGCTGATTTAGATAGACAGTAAAGGCCACTGGAGTTCAGAAGAGAGATATCACTTCAGCTGTGATGGAAAGGAGATACTACAAGCCAATCACAGACTCACAGACTTTAAAAATAGCATTATAATGAGCCACAGTATGCTATAACCTATGGGACTGACTCAGAACTTACATCTTGAGCCTCAATCCCAGCTCCGTGGCTTACCAGGAGGAAATCACCCAGCCACTCTCTCTAAAATGGGCACAAAATTAGTACCTATAGCATGCAATCACTGTGAAGTTTAGAGGCATGCAAAGTATGGGGCATGGAGTTCAGCATATGGCAGGTGCTCAGTAAATGTTAGCTAATAATGTTGCCGATTGGTCCCAATGGGCCAGGCATGGTGCTAAACACTTTACAGACATTAGGGGGGAAATGCTCATAAGTCACAGGGAAATGGGATCATTTACTGAGGATCTTTGCAGTTCATCAACGTTCCAGGTAATTCACAATGTACTCCCTTTAATATTCGCTGCAACTCAGTAAGTTAGGTGTTATTCCAATTTTGTAAGTGTAAACTCAAACTGAGAGAAGTTAGTTATGTGCAAAGAGGTTAAACCAGATTGCAGAGACAGACCACAAGCCACCAAACGCCAAGACCGATATTTCTGCCAGGTTGATTCTATCCTAGCAGCTAAGAGCTCAGGGATCAGATGAAGGGGTTCAAATCCTAGCTCAGCCCTGTTTGGACCTTAGCAATTTAGCTAACCTTTTAAATCTCAGTTTCCTTAACTGCAAAACAGATATCTACATCAAGAAGTTCTAGAAAATACTAAGAGACACAGTGCACGTGAATGACAACTCGGGGCCAGGTACATGAAAAACGTCCAAATCTAAGTATTCTCTAAGTATTACTCTTGTCCAAAATTATGAAAAAGCAGAAAGCTCTATATCTACCCACTTTCAAATCCCAATTTTATTTTTTTTTAAAGAGAACAGAGGGAGAGGGAGAAGGAAAAGCAGTCTCCCCACTGAGCAGGGAGCCCAATACAGAGCTCAATCCTAGGACCCTGAGATCATGACCTGAGTCAAAGGCAGATGTTTAGACAACTGAGCCACCCAGGCGCCCCTCAAATCCCAATTTTTTATAAAGATTTTTTTGTTTATTTTTGAGAGAGAGAGCATGAGCAGGGTTAGGGGCAGAAAGAGAAGCAGACTCCCTGCTGAGCAGGAAGCCCAATGAGGACCTCAATCCTGGAACTCCAGGATCATGACCCAAGCAAAAGACAGATGCTTAAGTGACTGAGCCACTCAGATGCTCCCCAAATCCTAATTTTACATGTGGAATGCCCTAAAGAGTATCCTAAAAAGAGTTTAAATTTGAAATTCAAATTATGCCCACCCAATTAACAGATAAAGTCTGACTCCCTTACATGGAAGGGTCGACCATGGCTGATCTGCCCAGACCAACATTCTGGGGACAAAGTGGGAAAAGTTCATGAGGACCAGGATCAGGAGAGAGGTGAATCCTTTGAAGTCTGGAAGTACATGCCCCAATTCCTCTGCCACAGAGCCACCTGACTCGAAGTATTTGACGAGTAAATTTTTGTCTTGACATAGGTGGCCACATTGAGGACATGTGACTTCCTAGGATAGCAACAGTGGCCTCTAGAAAGATGGTAGCCAAATCTTTGGTTTTGAAAGTTATTAATCTTTACATGAAATTCCTAGTGAATGGCGAGGGGAATATTAGTTTTATTTAATTTCATTCAAATTACACTGCAGAAAAAAAAAACAATTAAGGTGAATAATTATGAAAGTAAGGTCAACTCGATTTCCTATAATAATGTTTTTTGTTACCAGACTCATTATTGCTAATTCTTTTCATAATCCTTGCCATCCAACCTCATTTGTTTCATTTATAAGTGGCAAGAAATGCACAGTACCGAATGGCAATGAAATCAGGACAGCAACATGTCACTTGGGTGATCTCTGGAGAAAGTAATTATTGTCTCTAGTTAACCTTTTAGGGAAAAACTCGACTGCATATTCCCAGTGTAGGTGTTACATTTGTCAAAGTGAAGTTTTCCTCTTCTAGTTTTTCAGTCATACATCCTGGCTTGAGACGGCAGCAGCTTTTGCCAAAATTTGAAGTTTTATCCTGCTGTTCTGAATACTTATAAACCAAATGAAAAAGCACTCCAGGAGGTTTTAAACCGGCTTTTAGTGGAGCCCAAAACACACACACACACACACACACACACACACACACACACACACACACCACATACACACATCCTTGAATTTTAAAATATGCAAAAACTCAACTCATTTAGACTGTTTAAAAAAAAAAAAGATCTTTTATATTCATTACCGAAGACACTCATATTTAAGATCCTCAGGATTTAATTTATCCCCACTACTATAGTTTGAACCTGTACTATTTGGCTTTATGAAGAATCTCAGAATTGTTAGTTTAAAAAAAAAAAGCTCTGATCTATTTTAAACAACTAATATCATGGAATTGGCACTCTACTGCTAGAGATCTCCTCTAGCCACAGGGTAGACAGATCTTTGAATTATCAACACCCTGGCCCACAGCGGCTTTAAATACTTTGAATATCTCTCGTTTTGCTGATCGCTGAAGAAACATTCAGGAACAAACACACAGAGTCCCTGTGATCCTAGACTCCACAACATATAATTGCATAAACATACAAACAAATGAAAATATAATTACCAGTTATGAGAAGTACATTCACAGCAGTGGACAGTGTCTTCATCAGCGGAGGCTGGTGTCACAAACAGCCACAGACTGGGGCTCTGAAATAACACACATTTATTTCTCACAGTTCTGAGGCTGGAAGTTCAAGAGCAAGGGCACTGGTGGGTTCTGGTACGAGCCCTTTTCCTGGATTCAGGTGGCCTCCTTGCTGTGTCTTCCCATGAGGGAGAGAGGGGCTTCTGTTTCTTCCTTCTTTTCTAAAGACACTGATCCTGCCATAGGGGCTCTACCCTCATAATCTCAGCTAAACCTCATACATCCTCAAGGCCTCACCTCCAAAGATCATCACTTTGATATTGAAAGCTTCAATATATGAATTTTGAGAGGACACAGACATTTAGACTATAGCAGACAGATTAAGGAATAGAGAAAAATTGAGGAGTGGAGAGGCCAGTCAGACCCCCCAATATTCTCTTGGCCCACTCATAATGCCACCTGCTGCCTGGGGGGGCAGTTCCCTCACACTCCAAGAATTTCCTCCCTCTAGCACCAGCCTCTCTTTGTGGTAGAGCTTTCTCGGATATGACATCATCCTCAGCCCATAGCAGCAGAGGCCAGAAGCGCAAGATAATTAACACGTCCTGGAGTGACCCTCAATTGGTGGGGCCCAGGGGGGCGAGAATTGATGGATAACTATCTCAGCTTCCTGTCCCATTACTGGAACAACTCTGAGGAGGTCCCTCACAGTCTATCAGCAATGGCCCAGTGGGCCTGAGTTGCCTACAGTGGTAAATTTCTCATTAACATTGCCTGTAATTGACTCTCCCCTTCCCTTATTCCTTTCCTGGGACTGATTCCTGGAGTCACCAAATGAACTACTCAGGTCTGCCTTTGGGAAACCATGTGAAAATCAGGATCTACTGTGAGAAGGTAAATTTCCGCCTGGTCCACAAAGGAGAAGCAGCAGCTCTCCCAAAAGCACCTGAGGGGAAAGTATTTCATGGAAGAGGAAGAAACAGCACAAGCAAAGGCCCTGAGGTAGAGACGAGCTCTTACATTGGAGAGCCTAAAAAGAGCCAGCAGGGTGGAATTACAGTGAGCAGTGTAACATGGGCTGAAGCCCAAGCAGGGACCAAGCAGAACCTGGCAAACCACAGGAAGGAGTGAGGGCTATGTGCTAAATATGTCTCCATCTGGCAATGAAGAACCTGAGAATTAGAGGCATTAGAGTAAATAAGTGAATGACAAATACATTTGAGGAAGAATCTAAGCAGAGGGAGATCTGAATATAGAGTTGGTATTTTCAACCACTCTTCTACTAAACCTGATGTTAAAATTGCTTAAACCAATGTTTTCCTCCTGGTTTACACCAGGCTGGTGACCGTGTGTCTTTACTCACCTTCTTGACCACTCTCTCTGCTTAGTCCCACTACCAATAGGACAGATAATGAGCTCCATTCTCATAGCAGCTGGAAGAGTAGTGCACCTGCATTCCTAGCCAGTTTCTGGCACATCCGTTTGCAACATCAAGATACATAGCCTTCGTAAATTTTCAGAGACATATTAACGTTCACCTCCATAATGCCTTAATTGTACAGAAACCATTAGACAAGAGTGTTAAGGTGACAAAGGGACCCATGCAAATGGTAAGGAAAGAGAGCAAGATGCCTAAATTAAAAGGGGTGAAGGGTCCAGGACAGTCTTTCATGGGGGAAAAGATTCATGGAGATTTGCTGTCTTAACAAGAATGAACTGCCTCATAAATTATCTCAATATGATGCCAGTAAGTCAAGGGGAACTTTTTTAAAGTAGGAATTTGCAAAAGGTTAAATTAAAATGAAGGCTGAACAATTATTTTTGTCCTCCTGCCTAGCAGGGCTTCTGCTAATGTTTGTGTACAGAAGTGATAACGGCGGGATACTTCAAAGCCTTTTCAGGGAAAATCATATCATTGGTGAGAAAGGATTTGATTTTGTAAAAAGCTTATATTGTAAGTGATATTGAAAATAAAGAGACAAGATTGCATGAGCTAAGTGCTTTATTTTTGTTAGTGCTGGTGGGGTTCCGCAGATCCTCATCAGGCCTGTAATTGGGGTTTTTAAAAGTGGGAATAGAGGAGTGTTTTCCATTGTTTTTGAAGATGGCAAGCCTGACCCAACAGTGGAGGGCTGTGCACTGTAAAATTTGTTTCCAGAAAATAAAAACAATTTTCTCCAAAGCCTCCTGATTCTCTTGGCAAGGCCGCAGCATTTAATTAGGGAGGGGTCAGTCTGAGTGCAGCCTTCTGAGTCGGCACTCCTGCTTTCCTTGATCCACCCCCACAGGTACTTTGACCAACCTTACAGAGAGGAAGGAGTGGGATAAACCGAGAAAAATAACAACTTCTATTCCGGTAGATGGTGAGCAGCACCTGAGCAGAAGGCATATATCCTATTCCTTCCTTATCCTGAAGGCCTGGCCCTGGGGCCCACAGGCACTGTAAATAACATGAAACTCCACTATAATTTTGAATGTGGAAAGTAATTTTCCCATACAACTGGAAACCTAGAGGCGGGTTTTTGGAGTCATTAATTTCCTCCACAACATCCAAGAACCCATGCTATTTCAGCATATCTTTCACATGAGCTAGGTCCACAGGTTAGCTTCCTAAAGGTTGGGTTTTATTTTTTTTCTTTTTTAAGATTATTTATTTGAGAGAGAGAGAAAGAGAGTGTGAGGAGGAGAAAGAGGAAGGGTGGGAGAATTTCCAAAGTGGGCTCTGTGCCAAGAACAGAGCCCAACACGGGGCTCGATCCCACAACAGCGAGATCATGACCCAAGCTGAACGAGAGTCAAACATTTAACTGAGCCACCCAGGCACCCCAGCTTCCTTAAGGTTTTAAGATGTCTCCTAATTATATATTTTTTTCAAGAGCAAGAACAGCCTTTCTGGAAGCTTCCTAGAAACTTCATTTTGTATTTCATTACCCAAAAAGTTGCTTATGTTTATGCCTTAATGAACGCATAGCAAAAGGAACAGGGTTAACATGAATGACTTAGACGATCAAGACCCACCCCTGGGTTTGGAGATGGGGCAGCCTCCTATCAAATATGTGGCCATTTAAAGGGGGCGGATCATTGGACAAAGTCAATGACTCTGTTAGGAAGAAGAAAAGGAAGGTAGGAGTAGTTATTGGCAACAAACAGTCTCTGCTAAAATAAAAAATTACAGTAAACATCTATTAAAGAAATCATGGAATGAACCAATGAGTCTCTCTCATGTCATTCATCATTTTTTCCTTGGGGTGTGGATTTTATTGTTTTCAGTAAGTGTTAGGTCTTCTTGCCTTTCCAGCATTTATTTTCCCCTTTCCTTATAAGAGCATTTCCTTTCCCCTCAAAGAACCACAGACCCCATCATCAGTCTGTATGATTTGACTGGTGCTAACCTCTTCCCAAATGCATAGAAACACATGTCCCAAATCTGTCCTGTCAGTAACTTCCATCCCTGCTGCCATGCTGTTGGTTCACATGAAAAACTGAACCACTGAGAGTTAATTCGAAGGAAATATGGGAAGGTGAATGTCTCTTCTCAGTAGAATGAAGTAGGAGTTTGGCACTTCCCTAACGTAATCCTGAACAGTATTTGTCTGTACCATGGGGACACACACGAGAGTGAATCTAACAGAGAAAGCAAAACCAGGATATGGGGACATACTAACTCTTGATTACACAGCTTCGGCTCTGAATCTAAGCACACATTAATGAGCTATGTAAATATGTATTTCTGATTTTTTTGGTCAAATAATCTAGTACATTCCTTGTTTTCCTCTAAGTCAGTTTGAATTGAATTTCTGTCACTTGCACCAAAAGAGTCCAGGCTAATACATTCCTTTATCTCTACTATGTTATGAGTTTCCTAAGAACTGATTCAGACATCTTCATCTCATAATTTTTATAGCTCTGTACCACAGGACTCCATAGTCCATACCTAGCAGACTGTTCCCAAAGTTTTTATATGAGAACTCCTTTTTAAAAAAAAAAAAATCTATTGATTGATTGATTGATTGATTGATTGATTTTAGAAAGAGCATGCAGGAGTGGCAGGCAGAGGGTCAGGGGGACAAGGTAAGGGAGAATCCTCAAACAAACTCCCTGCTGAGTGCAGAGTCCATCATGGGCTCAATCTCAGGACCCCAATATCGTGACCTCAGCAGAAATCAAGGGTCGGACACTTAACCACCTATGTGCCCTGAGAATTTCTTTTTGATATAAAAATATTAACAGACCTCAACACAGCAGACATTTTGCTTTTAAATATCTAATGAGTGAGAAAATACATAATAACACAAAGCTACTCTAAAACTAGGGATACATGAATTTGTATTTTATGACAAAGGCCTTTACCTACATTTTAAAAACAGTCATATATAATGTGCAAACATATTATCTATTTCCTAAGACAAATTTTAATCCACACATGGATTTGTGGTCTATGAATCTAATAACTGCTGAAGAAAATCCATAGACCACAAAACTCTTCTATGTCATCAAAAGTACTTAGATAGGTGTAAATAAAATAATGCTTACACCCCTAAAACTTAAAATGATCCATGGCTCAATCATTCTGTCAAGGCTACTGAATCCTTCTTCTCAGGATTGTCTTCCAAAGGAGAAGAAAGTGATACAAAATATCGGTTAAGAGCTAGACTCAGAACTGGCAACATCACGCAGGTGAATGTTAAGGTTTGTTAATGAGAAGTCAATTCAAATGGCCAGACTACAAGTGCTGAGGACAGAGCTTCTGAAATACACTGTCATAACTACTTTTTAATAATTCCTACTGTGTGTTCTGATAAAATGCAGCATAATAACACAGACAGCCCAGAGTAACAAGACCTCTCAAAGATCCAGAAACCTAGGCATAGTTCCCAAAATGTTGGCTTTGTACAAATCATTTATCTGCTCTCTGTCTTCTAACTCTGCAGAATTTATTTGTGTGGGGGGGTGTTGCTGTTGCTTCCCCTGATCCCACCCCACCCCCACACGTCGCTCTCACTGCACAGAAGCTGTGAGATTTGGACCCAGGGCTGTTCTCTCATTAGTGCCAATCCCTGATCACATGATGGACCCAGGTCTGCTCTTAGAAGCATAAAGCTCAGGACATTTGCTCAGTGGCCCTGAGAAGTGATTCTCTCTCCCTCACTTGCAATGAATAAGGAAACAGGCAGTTCCAGTTTCCAAGGGCAACCTTGAAGGAATCCAAGTTCAGGAGAAAGCCGACCTAGGCAGGAGGGCAGAAGGACGATACTCTCAAAGAAAAGAAACTGCAGTTTTGAATTAGCTCAGCTTGAAGCCTGCACTACTTCTAAATTTTTTTGAACTATGTGAATCAATAAATCCTCTCTTTGTTTAAGCCAGGGGTCAAACTACAGTGTGTGGGTCAGATCCAGCCCATGGAAAGTGTGTGGATGGGCTGTAAGCTAAGAATGACTAAGAAATGAACATTTGCAAGCACTAACTTTGAATCGCAATTGAAGAACACATTATCCCCTGCAAAGTAAGAATTCTGTTTTTCTCATTAATAGACCTGCTTTACAAACCCTTGAACTCAAGTATTATTACTGTATTTTCAATGTCATCAATAAAAACGTGGTGAAAATTTGTTTTCTCTCTTGCTACGTAAGTTCCCACATTATGTCCTCCTTCTTGCCTCTTGGCCAATGAAGCCTGAAATACTTGGTCCGTGCCCCCTTATAGGAAAAGTGTGCTGACCCCTATGTTAAGCTATTACATTTGGGGGGTTTTGTCATGTGCAAATAAAGCCATGTTAAGTGACACACTATTGTTTTATGGGCAGAGATGAAATATGACTATATTAGCTTCTAAAATTTTTCAATATGTGAAAACTCAAGCAGTACCACCACCGGCCGAAAGAGGCTCTACCTAGGCACCCCCCAGCTCCACTCATCCCTCCACATGTAAATATTGCCTACTATATTTTCTAGCCTTTGAACCTTGATCATAGGCTTCCTTGTCATCTCCCATAGTCCTACTGGGAAACAATCAAAAACTGAGCACAGGATGATTAATGCATTATAAAATAATTATTTCATGGTTGTTAGGAACTTGCCTCCCTTTCTGTATCTTGGCACCTCCAATAGTTGTGAGGCATTCATGACATATTTTTCTTGAATTAACTGGAACTAGGAGATTATTTTTTCTTGGAAAATAGCACTTGTTTGTAGAGGAAGGCATTAGGAGTCAGAAGGTGTGGGTGTGAGTCTGTGTAGTATTGATCCCCCCACCCACACTCCCCGGCGCCCCGCTTTTTTTGGCAAAAGAACATTGGCTGTCCTTGGAGGACAACCACAATCCACCTTCCCTCCCCAGGGCTCTGGGTACAGTTCCCCTGGAGCGTTGGGGGGAAGGAGGGGTCCTAAGCATAGCCAAATATAACCATCTTTGCACAGTGATTGGTTCAAAGATGGGCACATGACCCATTCAGAACCAATCAGATCTCATCTCTCAGGACTTCGCGGGCATTATCTGACAGGAGATACTCCCTTTTCCGCTGGACTTTTCCTCTGGGCTGTAAACTCCTGGCAAGGTCACCTGCCCAAGAAAGAAGTTAATGCAGAAGAGAGCAGAGCAGAGAGATGGAAAGGGAGAAATCAAGTGCTGGTAACAACATTTAAAGAAATAGATTCAATGATGCCTGAAGCTAGAGCTATTAGCCTGGACTGTTCAATTACATGAGCCAATAAATTCTCTTTCTGCTTGAGCCAGTTTAAGTTGGGGTTTCTGTCACTTGGAATGGAAATATACAACCACTATCTAATGTGGTGGGTGTCTTGGGTTGGGTTTTACCAAAAGCAAGCCCTAAGACAAAGATATGGGGGCAGGTAACTCATTTTGGACATGCTCCCAGGAAGAACTGGTAGCCGGCCAGGAAGTAAGACAGGGAGGGAAGGCAACTGGACCAGGACCGGTGTATTATCCAGCATGCGGACAGCTAAGGACACCTGGGGCTCAGGCCTGCTGGGGAACTTAAGGGACAGGGAAGAAGCAGCAAGGAAGCTGTTTATCTGCCAGCTCACATCCATCATTGGCTGAGAGGCCGTTTTTAGGGGCATTAATGCCCCCTCTGTTTCCAGCTGGCCTCTTACATGAGAGGGCTCTCTGGAGAGGAGTTGACAGGCTTGTAGGAGAGAACTCTGGGACATGTACTAGAATGCTGACTGCTGAGGGGAAATGAGCGAGGCAGGCACTCATCAAATCTGTCTCCCCATGTCCCACCCCATGCCAGCGTAATTACAGAGATGTTTTAAGGACTGCTGGTGTAGTGTAGGAGTTCCCCCACCTCTGTCATTTAACTCTGGTGTAAAAATGCTGTGCAACCTCAAAGCTCAGTGACTTTGATCAACAAGGATATATTCCCTCAGGCTTCACAGGCTACAGGTCCTTGGGGGGGGGGGAAGGGGGGAGGGCAAGTGTGTGAAAGGGTGAAGGGGCAGCAGCTACCCTGAGGAAGCTCTCCTCACGGCCACGTAACCCAATCCATTTTGGAGTCAGGAGCTTCTGGTAATGCGAGGATGCATGAAATATATCCCCCAGAAAGGTAATGGCACATGTGCTAGACTCTAAATCAGCCATCAATGAGCTACTATCATAGTATCTTCAATGGATTATAAAAACGATGGCTTTGAAGAATGCCTTCGCCTTGCCAAAATTGTGATTTGTTATTCATCTTGTGGATTTTTTAAACAGAACCTTGTACTTAGTATTCAAATTAATGACTCCAATGTATTTGCCTGGATTTAAAAAAAAAGAACCATTTTGCACAATACACATAATAGTTACATTTCTATGATAAACTTACTTGGTAAAAGCTTTCTCGATTTTATCATTTAGACAAGTAGATATCAGTAAATCAAACTCGAAAGCCAGAATGGTGGAAGCAAGGAAGAGGCTTGCAAACCAGGGTGTGAGGCAAGCTTTCAGTTCAATAGGGACAGTGGCAGGAAAAATGAACAAGGGAAAGACTAAACCAATATGGAGGAACATAAGAATATTCCCCCAAATCTCTTCCCGTCAGCCACCCTTTGCAATTTCCTGATCTGATTCATTAAGATCTCGGCTAGCCAGGAACCATTTGATGAAGACGGTGTTATCAGTGGCAAGAGCAAAAACTTCTCACAGAGTTTAGGTTTAAATTCTGGATCCATCATTTCTCAACTGTGCAGCCTGAAGAAAACTGACTAAAATTCCCGATACCTTCATTTTGTCACCAGCAAAGTGGAAGAAAAGGTCAGGGAGCATGAATAGGGAGGGTCCACCCTCATAAAGTTGTGAAGACAGAAAAAAGATCATACATGCCATCCATTCCACATGCCAATCAATAGGTCCATGACGGTCTCTAAAAATGTTTTCACTGGTCCACCACAGAACGAGAAAAATCCAGTGTGACTGGTTGAATTGTGTTCCTCAGAAGATTACACTGAAGGCCTCACCACAGCTATCCGTGAAAGTGACCTTATTCGGAAATGAGGACTTTGCAGAGATAATCAAGTCATGATGAGGTCATTAGGGTGGGCCCTAATCCAGTATGATGGCTCATAAGAAGAGGAAAAGGGCGCCTGGGTGGCTCAGTCAGTTAAGCGTCTGCCTTTATTTAGCTCAGGTCATGATCCTGAAGGACTGGGATTGAGCCCCACATCGGGCTCCCTGCTCGGCGGGAAGCCTGCTTCTCCCTCTCTCACTCCCTCTGCTTGTGTACCTTCTCTAGCTGTATTTTTCTCTGTCAAATAAATAAAGTCTTTAAAGAAAAAAAAAAAGAAGAGAAAAAAAAACATGTGAAGACAGAGTTAGAAAGAGAGCACCTGTGACAGCCCACATAAGGCTGGAGGAAGAGATTGGAGACAAGCGGCTGTGAACCAAGTGTTCTAGCACCGCTAGAACCAAGGAAGAGGCAAGGAACAATTCTATCCAGAATATTCACGGACGTGCAGCTCTGCACCCTTGATTTCAGACTTCTGCCCTCTGGAACTGTGAGACAATCCAGTTCTGTTGTTTGAAGCCACTTGGCTTATGTTAACTGTGTTAGGGCAAACCTAGGAAATGAATACATAGGATAAAACTGAATTTTTATTTAGACAAAATTAAAAGAATGGCTCCTTTTTAAATTGTTATTCTGTGTCATTATTCTGAGGTTAGCAAAGAGTGTGGAGCTCGGCAGTGCAGGGCTGATCAGATATTTCTGTGCCCCCTCGGCAGCCTGAGATTCATCCCTGACCGCTCCTCCTCTAGGCCATGAGTTTATAAACCCGGCAGGAAAAAGGGAGAGGGGCAGATTGCAAAAGGCTCACAGAGAGCCACTTCTTTCTAAACTTTTAATATTTTAGAATAGTTGATTTATAGAAAAACTGAAAAAATATCACAGAAAATTCCATACACCCCACAAGAGTTTTCTCTCTTATTAACACCTCACATTTGTATGTTACATTTGTTATAATTAATGAACTGATATTGCTATGTTATTACAGGCTAAAGTCTGTACTTGATTCAAATTTTCATGATTTTTACCTAATGTCCTCTCCATGTTCCAAGGTGTCATTTGAATACCACATTACAGTTCGTCCTAATGTCTCCTTTGGATCGTCTGGACTGTGACTGTTTCTCGGACTTCCCTTGTGTTTGATGCTCTTGGCAATATTGAGGACCACTCGTCAGCTGTTTTGTAGGATGCCTCTCTGTTTTCAGTTTGATGGTAAAATGTTCATGACATAAAATTAATCACTGTAACATGTACCAGTCAGGAACATTTAGTGCCCTCACAAATTTGTGCAGCCTTCCTCTCTGTCTCCTCCAAAAATCTCCATCACCCTCAAAGCCAACCCCATACCCATTAGCTACTCCCCAGTGACCCCCTCCCAGCCCTTGGCAACCACCTCTCTTTTCTGTTTTGTATGGATATGCCTATTGTGGGTACTTCATATAAACAGAATCCTACAATACATGACCCATTATGTCTGACTTCTTTCAGTTAACATAGTGTTTTCACGGTTCAACTATATTGCAGTCTCTATCAGAACTCCATGTTTTTTTATGGTTGTGTGATATTCCGTGGTATGGACACATACTTTCCTGATCTCTTCATCTGTCAATAAACATTTCGGTGTTTTCCACCTTTGGATTACTGCAAGTAATGCCATTATGAACATTTGCATGCAAGTATTTCTCTGAATACCTGTTTTCAATTCTTTTCTTTGTTTGTTTGTTTGCTTACTTTTGTTTTAGAGAGAGAGAGAATATAAGGAGGGTTGGAGGGAGGGGAGGAGCAGAAGGAGAGAGAAAATCCCAAGCAGGCTGCACACCCAGTCACCCAGGTGCCTCCTGTTTATAATTTTTTTTTTTTTTTGCCCTTATACCTGGGAGTAGAATTATAAGGTCATATGGTAATTCTCACCTCAGCATTCTGGGTATCTGTCAAAGTGTTTTTACATAGCAGCTGCACCATTTTGCAGCATTCTTTTAAATTAATAGGCTTGAGGCACATGGGTGGCTCTGTCCAGCTCCTGGTTTCAGCTCGGTCATGATGGCAGGGTCCCACTCCATGCTGGACATGGAGCCTATGTAGGATTCTCTCTCTCCATCTCGCTCTGCCCCTCCTCACCCCAATTGGACCCGCTCTCTTTCTTTAAAAAAATAATAATAATAAATTAAAAAATAAAAACAGGAATGCCTGGTGGCTTAGTCAGTTAAATGTCTGCCTTCAGCTCAGGTCATGATCCCAGGGTCCTGGGATCAAGGCCCACATCCTGCTCCTTGCTCAGCAGGGAGCCTGCTTCTTCCTCTGCCTGCCACTCCTCCTGCTTGTGCTCTCTCTCTCTGTGTCACATAAGTAAATAAAATATTTAAAAATAAATAAATGAAATATTTAAATTAATAGCCTTATTATTTAGGCCATTTTTAAATTTATAGAAAGACTGATGGGTATAGGGAATTCTCACATTCCTCTCTTTCCATGTATATAGTTTCCCTATTATTTACATCTTGAATTAATGCAGTGCATTTGCAGAATGCCTTTCTTGTACCCTTGACAGAATTTTGTTTTCTCAGAATGGCTTTTTAAAATGAGATATTTGGGGGCATCTTCAGGTCAGGTCATGATCCCAGAGTCCCAGGATGGAGCCCTGCATCGGGCTTACTGCTCAGCAGGAAGCCTGCTTCTCCCTCTCTCATTCCCCCTGCTTGTGTTCCTTCTCTAGTTGTGTTTCTCTCTGTCAAATAAATAAAATCTTTTTTTAAAGTGAGATTTTTCCTACTTTTTTGCAATGGTAAAAAGACTTAAATGGAATTATGACACTGTTGAATGGCAGGGGTCTGTACGTACATGCATGCGTGTTTAAGGATCTTACATGACAACCCAACCTAGTACACTGGGTTGTTCTAATTGTATATGAAAAAAAAATAATTTAAAAATCAGAGAATCATTGGCAAAGAGAAAACATGCAAATCCAAGTCTGACACACAGTACTCTAAATGGTGATGCTGCGTTCTTTTTTCTTTCTTTTTTTATTTTTCTTTTTTTATTTTATTTTATTTCATTTTATTTTATTTCATTTTATTTTATTTTATTTTATTATGACAGAGAGAGAACAAGCTATAGGGGAGGGAGAAGGAGAGAGAGAATCTTACGCAGTCTCCACACCCAGCGTAGAGCCCAACTCAGGGCTCAATTTCACGACCCTGAGATTATGACCTGAGTGGAAATCAAGAGTCAATGCTTAATGGACTGAGCCACCCAGAAGCCCCAGTGATTGGGTTCTAGGACAATTCTAGCACACTTAGACCGCATGGACTGCATGTTTATTTGCCATGCTCCTCCATGTGAGCTTTAGGAAGGATGGGAAACTGTATGTCTTCCAGCCCCCACCCCTATTAGATTCCAGGTTCAACTATCCATGCTAGTGCTCAGATGCCTCCTTCCCTGCACTTTCTCTTGCCTGGGGCATTTGTCTGAGTCAAAGGCAACAAGGAATTTTGAGATTTAGCAGCCGTGAGCCTGGTGAACTTCAGGGAAAGTCCATCAAGGCTTATCTCTCCTGTAGGGATGGAGAAAGCCCCGTATTTTAAAAATATGCTGTCTCCACCTTGCCAGAATGTTCAGAAAACTTAAGAAATGGATGCCAGTAGAGGATCAGGTTGACCTCCTGGAATTTGTTTGCACTTTTCATAGAGGAATGAAAGTGTTTAATGCTGGTACAAGTGCATTACCGTTTTTCACTGAAACACTTGGCATTTTCATTTTTCTAATCCTATTCCTTTAGTGCCAGAGGTTCATTTAGATATTTCCCCTCCTTCTTAAAGTTCAGGGACCAGAATGAAGGTTCAACCAATTCTTCTTCACTGTGCTTCGAGCAGCATAAACTTTTGTGTCCCAGTAACTACTTTTTACACTACAATCGTAGTCCTTCAACAGATTAATCCCTACATATTATTAGACAGTGAAAACAGAAGTGTATATTTAAGTGGCATGTGGTTAGATTTATTTTCTCTTGGAAAGACCCTTCACCACAACCTAAGCTATTTTGTTATAATTTTTTTGACTTTGCTTATTATCGCTGACTTAGTATAATACCTATGAAAACTCAACAACCAGCCAGTCATTTTGAAAATATCTTTCAACCATTTAGTTAATGCAGTCTTAATTTCCAAGCTGGTTGAGCCCCTTTTTCAGATAAGGCCAGTGATCACTAGGAGGCTAAAACTTCAGAAATAAATGCTCTCCCTTTCACTATATCTGCCTCTCCTAAAGTTTTTGTTCGTTCCCACCACATAATGTCATTGTTCTAAAATTTCAGACAAGGCTAGAATCCACCGAGACAGGCTGTTTCTCTGTTTTGACTTAAATGTTCTACGTGTTAATTCTCTCTTTTCTTTCCCCTTCTGTGGGAGCACGATGTACCACTTCTGATGAACACAGGCAATTATGCAGGGGGAATTACCCATGCACCCTCCATGTATAATCCATGTACCCATGTAACTATCCTTTTTTTTGGTTTGATAGAGATCTGTTTTCTGCTTATTCGTGACTCTTTTAAAAATGTGCTAAACAACCTTTTAGTTACCTTGAAATCCACTGTTATGGGTGTTTAACTGAGTGCACAAGAGAGAAAATTAAAATAATCAATGAATGTAGTTTGCTGTCTGGTCAATGTCATCAGCATTTAATTTACTCCTTCCCTCAAGCAGTTGAAGTTAGCTTCACTCTTTCTACTACTAGTTAGATGTAATGAAATTATCTTCATACCCCTTCCTACTGGAAGCTGGGACAGCTTAGCCATAGAAGGATCTTTAACTTTTCATTTCATTAAAAAGCAACCATAAGGAAGAAAGCTTGATTCTCGATCACATTCCCTTCAAGAGCAAATAATCTAATTTTGAAAATGTTACTATTGTTACCTTAAACGAGTTCCAAAACATAAGTGGTTCTAAACTGGAAGAATGGGAAGTGTACCCAATGCACAAAGTGTTCATCTATATGGCTGTGCAGGTGCCCTGCCCATGAGTCTTATGTGACCGATTCTAACTACAAGACCTGAGTCTCCTTGCAAGAGGGTTTTTGAAGCTGCCGGAGCCTGTTCGTCCCTCCCATCAGGTGGGCTGGATGCTGTTATTAACTTGTATTAACAAGTATTAACTTGCTGGGGGCAGCTCTCAATCAGTAACTGGATGAGACCTCTGGGATGCGGTGGGTAACTCTCCAATTCTACTCCCCCTCTGTGGGAAGAATTCTGTTCTATGCTGTCTCCACATTGTCTAGGGGAGGAGCCCTTGCTGCCCACAGTTAGACAGGAAATCCCCTTTTATTCGTAGTCTACCCTTTCCTGTCTTCTCTCTCCACTCTCCTAACGGTGGCTTTTTGGGATCCCTTCCTTGCGCTAGAATCTTTGTGTGAGTAGCTACAGTTTCCAAAAACATCCTCAGTTTGAGACTGAAAGCCATTAGCAGATTGGAGCAGAAGGACTTGTTCTGATAAACAGAAAGTTCAGTTTACTGCTGTGAATGCTGGAGCTGTTCCCACCGCAGAGTTTGTTGTAATGATGACTATCAATGACAATGCAATTCACCCAGTGGTACCCAAGTAACAGAAAGGCATTTTTATGCATCAGTTCCTAATTTCAATTAGAAAATACAATCCTCAGATGAATGAAGTTAAAATACCTTTATTCTTTGAGGATGTAGGAATTACTTATAAGTCTGATTTCTTTCTAGGTTTGACTAATAAACATTTACTACACATTGACCTTGGACCAGGCAAAGTGTCAGCTTTTAAGAATACCAAGAAGAAATTCTCCTTGCCTGGCTCAGCAAAAAGAGTTGTAGGTTTTAATCCAACTTGACCATGAAAGATTTTTAAATGGCTTCTGTGTGAGTTGGTAAATATAACCAAGAGACGGCGTACCCTTTGATCCAGTTTTCAATCAAACCTTACGTTTGATTTTAGGTTTCAGTTGATTATAAAGAACACTTGATCTCAGATTTTCTTTGACTAAAAAGGACATTATTGGAGAGCTCTGGGAGAAGTCTGTATATTAGTAGTAACACACCTTTTACTTTTCTAATTATGATATTATAAGACACTAAGATAATGTGTTTTTGGAAATACATGGAAGTATTTAGGGATAAAGGAAGGGGTAAAGTCTGCAACTTACTATTCAACAGTTCTGAAAAACACTACATATATGATTTATGTATGATATATACACATATACACATATCTAGCTATACAGTTGTCTAGACAAATAATACAAAGATAGCCACAGGCTGTATGTCTATGATATATAGAGATGGGGATTCCAACACAGATACATATATAAACCTATTAGAGAGAGCACATGAAAAGAAAGAAGGAAATATAGTAAAATATTAATATTTGGGGAATCACAATAACCTATACCTAGGGATCCTTTGCACTATTCTTGCTTCTTTTCTTTAAGTCAGAAGTTTTATCAGAATTATTTCTTTACAAAGACACTCAGCCTTACCTATTTCTCTTTTTAACTAGCAGTACCCCTATCTATCATGTACAACCAGTCATATATTCTGAATGATAATAGGGTCCATGTTTAAAGGAACGAGACTGATATAAAAGCGAAGGTTAAGAAAAGCTTTATTTCGTGCCAAGCATCAAGAATTGTACTGGCTGGCTGTAAGGACCTATTTAGATGTCCAGGCCACCATCTTGTTTACTCAAAAGAAACAGCTCCTGGAAAACAAAGGCAAGCCAGACTGAGGGAGATGCCCAATTCCAGGAGCAATGGAGATGCAAATTAAGAATGGGCAGCCAGTTCCCTGGTCCTTAGGACCAGGTGGGAATGCCCAATCAGTTAATCCCCTTAACCTCCCAGACGCTGACCAGTGGAGGCCCCCTGGTAAACCACTCTATGGGGATCACAGACTTAACAGTTTAAGTGTATTCATCCTCACAGCAGAGTGCAAGAATTAACTCAGGTAAGCTACAGTGAGTCAGGTTAGCTCAGGGTAGTTTTTCCCTATAAAATGTAGCCTGTAAGAATAGGCATATTCATTCTCTCTCTTTTTAGAGGTGACCCTGGCCCGGACCAGTATAACTCTCAATGCTTGGTGTGAAGTACAGCTGTGCTTGACCTTGGCTTTTGTATCAGCCTTGTTCCTTTGACCACGGACCCTAATCAGACACCACCTAATTTCTCAGGCTCGCTTTTATAGGGCAACCCTCCCCCCCAAATCACAAGCTAACCAGGGTTAATTTGCATTTGTATTGCTCCAGGAAATGAGAAGTTGAGGGCATTTGGGCCTAGCCCAAGTACCTGTAACTGGGTCAGACATTCTTAGTTTGCATCTCTATTGCTCAGGGTCTGGAGGTTGGGGGTTAACTGATTGGGTGTCACCCCCAACCTGGCTCACCTTTGTTTTCCAGGGGCTGTTTGCCCATATTTCCTGAAGCTATTTTTCTGAGTAAACAAGATGGAGGCTTGGATTTCTAAATAGGTCCTTACAGATGACAGTTCTCAGGTATAACTCATGACTTTAAGCTCCTCTAACTAAACAATGCCATGGCTTACATTTTTGTTGGAAAAGACTCCCTTTATCTTCTATCTCAGAGTCTACTCAACATTGGGATTGTGGTAGGAGGTACACAGTTCCACAAATTTACTAAAAATCAATGAGCTGTACAGTTAAATAGGTGAATTTTATGGTATGTAAATTACACCTCAATAAAGCTCTGAAAATTAAAAAACAAAAAGCCCAGACACAAGGTCACTCAAAAAGGATTATGTGTCTGACTCCCAGTCAACTAAGGCAAGGTCTTTGCCACTCCTCCATCCTCACTGCAAGGAGATACATCTAATATTTAACCTGCCTTGAGACAGAAACCAGGAAAGATAGCCTCTACAGAGGAAGATACTATGCCCTGGTTATAGCCCCAGATAATCCTCATATCTAACCTGTAAAACCTTAGATGCTACTCTTCCTAGCAAATCTACAGATGACAAAGTTGAGGCTCTTACAGACCAGAAAACATGCCCAGGTTTGCCCAGCAAGCAAAGTGGCAGGGCTAAGATTCTAATCCAACAAGAGTTGTGCCATCATTTCACTCCATCCATTAAAGACACCTTCTAGGTACTCATCCTGGACATATTTGTAGCCTCTGCTGATCTATAACAAGAACTTGTACATCACCTCACAACAAATCGGTAAACAGGAAATAAATACAAGCACTCTCATTTAATTGACAGAATTTAATCTATATTATAAAAGTGAAAGTATATAATAGCTCTTACTGATTTAAGAGACAACCAAAAAGCCTCCTGTAGGTTGAATCTTTGTGAGTTATAAAAACAAAATCCATTTACCTATCTTTGACATTCCAATAAAAAGATAAGACTATGATTCTTGAGAATTATATAGACGATAAACACAAAAAAAGCTGAAAGACAAGGAAAATGCAATAAATAAAACACTACATTACAAAAAGCCAGGACAATCAGCATATCTAACAAGAGGTAAATAAATTACGGTATATCCATAAAATCAAACACAATGTAGCCTTGAAAAATCATGCTTTCAAAGAATATTTAATAACATAGGAAAATGTTTGGGATATAATTTAGTGAGAAAAGCAGGATATAAAACTCCATAAAAAAACGTAACACCAAATTTGTCAAAAATAATTCTAGTATAAACACACACATATATAAATCAATATATATATACACATACGCACATGTGTGTATGCGACTGAAAGAAAAAATGCACCAAAAATATATTAACAGCGGTTATCTCTACATGGTGGGCTACTTCATAAATTTTATCTTCTTGCTTACATACATTTTTCTATATTTTACAAATAAATATGCTTTACATTTAAAATTAGATAAAACTATAGAGAGAGAGAGAAAGAGATTTTTTTAAGGAAAACTGATCATTAGAAAAACAGACTTTATTTCCACCTAAAGTATTACCTAACAATGATATTGATGGGTGTTACGTGTGACACTTTATGTGGGGAATTGATATCTAACTTCTAGAATGAATTTTTTCCTCTGTTCCATTTGAAACCGATTTGAGAGGCACTCCCAGGATGCCAGCTCTCCCATCCCAGCAGGATTCTCACCATCAGCCCCGGACAACTCTGTTCAGATGAAATGGAGACCTATTTCGTGTCTACTCCCTGACAGCTTTGAAAATTATTTAGCTTCTCTCATGATGGATACTCCCTGCCTAAAATGATGGATGGGCAGCATCTAAAAAAGGATGACATGAAATTTGAAAAATTATATGAGTGCTGGTGGACAGACATTTTTTTTTAAAGAAAAGTTGACATAAGTTTGAAATATAGCATGGAGGACTGTTCTATCATTTTTCTCTTGCAGAAGAAATCAGTAGCTTCTCTTTATCTATATGCTCTTTGGGGAAGAAAACCTATATTCAAGTTAAAAATGAATTCTTTTCCCCTCCTTAAAAAGTACACAGGGTAAGCCTTAGGAGTGAATTCTTTCATTCACTCACTCAACAATTTATTGAGCGCCTATTATATGGAGGCTATTGGTTCGAGGCTGGGGAATGTAAAGATGAATTAGACACAGGCCCTGCCTCCGGGGATCCTAGAGCCCAGCAAAGTGACAGATGGGTAAGCAGATCATTATAATCCAATACACTGTGAAGGAGGATAGAAGTTTCTAGAGGAAGGTGGGGGATGAAAGTCAGTCTTAGACAGGGAGGAAGGGTGTCTGAGCAGCCTTCCCTGAGAAGATGATGTCTGAAATGAGTCCTTCTCAATGCTCGAATATTTTTCTTATTGTCTTGGCTAGATCTTGATTATCTATGCATGAATCATTCTCTTACTCAGAGGCAAACGTTTTCCCATGAACCATTTTACTTCCTGAACAATTCAAGACCACCTCTCAATTGTGGGTTGGCCTGTGCTCATAGAATTCCAGTTCCTTCAACAGATTAACTTAAAAAACATTTCATCAACTGCAACAAAGCAAGGATTGGCCCGAAAAGTGAGCTATGTCTCTCCTCTTTCCTCTCTCCCCACCCCCACAATTACAGAATAGAAACTGATGTCATCTGGGTATCTATTTTCCTACTTGGGAGGCACAGGCTAGTGCTCATATTACCTCAGGTGTTGGGGCTTATGGTAAGACGACAAAGAGAATTAAGGAAAACAGGACTTGCGTCATACCCAGTCCCCAAGGACATGCAGCGGCTTCTGGCATCCGACAGGAGACTTGTGGAGGCAGTGGTGGCTCTTGGAGCTGCACCCTCTGACGCTGGCATCCTCCTTGCTCTCCCCTGCGCTCTGACATTGTAATGCCTCGCTACTCTCATCTTCTACAGAGAACACTGCACTACTTTTTACACCTCTAGCCTCACAGCACCTGTTGGCTCCCCTCTCTCTGCGCTCATTCATTTACTAGCCTAATTCAAGTTCAGAGTAACTCTAGTCTTTGCAGCTATAAGAGCTTGACTAGATGAACGTGCTAATGCGATACAATCAATCTTTTTATATTGATGTCTAAAGTATTTTTATATTATAAAGAATGTGTAGGGCACCTGGGTGGCTTAGCTGGTTAAGCGTCTGCCTTCGGCTCAGGTCACGATCCCAGGGTCCTGGGGTGGAGCTATACATAGGGCTCTCTGTTCCATGGGGAGCCTGCTTCTCCCTGTGCCTCTGCCTCCCTCTCTTGGTCTCTTATGAATAAATAAAGAAAATCTTTTTTAAAAAGGGAGAGAAAGGGAATGCATATATATTCAAAATGTAAAGGTTTCAAAACTCTAACATCCTACTGGCCCAAAACAGAAATACTCTTAGGGAGGTAACTGCCTTTGTTTAAGAAAATCCTTTGACTCAAGGGTGTGGGTAGCCATAGGGGAGCCAACAAAAGATAGAGCTAAACTTTACATCCGAGAAAGATAGCTCCCATGGAATCCAAAATTATCTGACCTCAAATGTTAGTGTTGAGGTTGAGAAATCTTGCTCTCTTATAACGGGCATGACACCATGTATATTTTGATTTGCTTCACCAGACTGTGAACTCCTAGAGAGTTGGGGTAATATCTCACTCACCCTTACACCCCATTCCTCAGCATGGAGCAGGCCTGAATACACAACTGCACGGAAGAGTTATGACACATTAGTGAATAAAGAAACTGTCCTGTCTTCACCGGAGGACACCCAACACAGAGTAGCCCAGGGAGAAGCAGCTCCACAGCTAGTCAACTCCCTGATTCCAAACCTCTCCCCTATAACGCTGGAGCTCATACTGAAAGCCTGTTGGTTACTCTGACCAAGTCATCCTGACATGACCCATCTCTCCTCTGGCTGACAGTCACAGGAGCCTTCTGTCGAACCTGCCTGGCTCCCCTGGAACATCTCCATGTTTGTCCCTGAGGTCCTCCTCCCAGTCACCACCACCGAGTGAATTATGCCAACTCAGCAGAAACCAGAGGTCTGACTATCTCAAACTATATGATCCCTTGTGACAATCAACTCTTATTATTTAATGTTATAACCGGCAGATAGAACATCCAGTTGATTTCTCTAGATGAAATGATTTTGAAAGGGGAGCAAGAAGCCATTGGGAAAGAACAATTTTTTTTTAATAATACAGGGAAAGAAGGATAAAGAGAAAAGAAGGAAAAGCAGTATAAAAAGCAGGCATGGGGCAGACAACAAGAGTCCTCTAGCTCAGCTATGATCTCAGTGATGCCCAGTCTTTGGGGCTCTAGGGGGCAACCCTGAGTGGGTCTTCGGATATATGTGGGTCTCACCATTAAATGGATCTTACTGTACTGCTGGGATTTACTTCACAGAGGATCAAATGCAGACATGCATACAACGTGCTTTGATGGCATTTTGCACATACTCCATACTCCAAAGATATTAATTACTATTCTTACTACCACTTAGGAACATCCAAGGATTTGTGATTGACAGTTTTTGCAGAATCACAAATATGGAACCTTCATCTTGAGATGACTGAAGAAAGTTTTCAAATCCTCTTGGTGCTTCTCTGCCAAAGCAGTAGGGTTCCCCAAAGGTGAAGTTTAGGATTGAGGAGGGGGCATTTTTTCACCATTGGGAGCATCTAATGGCTTGTGATGCTGGAGGTCCAGGGATGCTGGACATCTTGCCACACACAGGACAGTCCCCCACAGTAAAGAACTGGCCTGTTTCATGTGCAAGAGTGCTCCCACCATGAGAAAACCCTGAGCCAAATGTCCCTCAAAACCCATCTGAAGCCGTCCATATGCTCTGTGAGTTGCCAGCCTTCCAAATGGTGTCACATCAAATGTTAGCTGTTGGGTGTAGCAGGCTTTCCTGTGGGTGGCAATCTACTTAGCTAGGAGTGCCAGGGTGAAAAGAAATTTGCAAGGAGAGGAAGGGGATTGAAAGGGAGTACAATTAAAAATAGCCTCCCATTTTTCTAAGACCCTGATTGGATTCCTCCCTTGTAGTACGACAGGCGCTATAAATTAGGATTGCCAAGGCTGACCCAAGTTTGGAGGCACTCTTGCTTCCCGGTCCATTTTAGGCTTGGTGTAGCACCATTTAGAAGTAAAAGCAACAGGATTTATGTCTCATCGCATTTTGTAAAGACAAAAAATAGTTCCCAGCATGAAGAGGCAAAGGAATGCCAAATTTCAGTCTCAAATAAAATTTCGTTCCTTGCTAAAATTCACTGAAAATGGCCATCTATCTTGGAAACTGTAATTTACACTTCACTATGGATGTGACAGAAGAAACCTAAAATGATTTTTGGAAAAGACAGCAGATGAGGGAGCAATAAGAGAGAAAGAGAGAGAGAGAGAGAGAGAGAGAGAGAGAGAGAGAAACCACCCTGATTCTATTTTTCCTCCTGGCTCTTATTTGTCTTCTTTTTTCCTTTTCCTTCTGTAGCCAAAATGCTCAAATATTTCTTTTAATGAATTGAATGGATCAGAGACATCATCATCCTAATTTGTCTTATGGTCCTTTCCTACCTTTTATTCCCCCTCCATCCACAACCCAGTGCAAGGCACCAGCTTTTTTTTTTTTTTTT
>PITA01000091.1:0-25787 GCA_004023965.1 Spilogale gracilis | reverse complement strand
ATGTGAACGCACCTGCTAACACATATTTAACAGAAATAGGGAATATGCAACTGTCCTTCCAGCCTTCAAAATCCACTGTGGGAATGAAGACATACCCACAAGGCCATACACATCCGCTCAACAAAGATCCACCATGCTGTCATGCTGGACCCTGGACCTATGAATGTGTGAGGAAGACTTCTGTGGAGCGCCACTAAGCATTTTTATCTTCTCTTCGTGGAGCTTACAATCTAGATGGGGAAACATCGTCAGGATGTAGACAAACCACTAAGCAATACAATCAGAGAGAAGAAAACCATTGCAGTGACAGAGAATGAAAGAAAGATGGTGATTTCCCATGAGGTACTAGCAACGAAGACCAGATGTGTTATATAAAGACAAAGGCAGGTAAGAGTTAGGGGCTGGGGCCTAAATAAGGAGAGAATTCTTCTGGTTCAGAGGCCAGTGAGGCAGAGACAAGACCATGAGGCAAGGTCACCAGGGAGGCAAGAGTCAGACAGACTGCAAAAGGAAGCCAATGACATTGACAAGGAGGGCTAACAGCCCAATTTGCACTGTATGGCTTATGAGCACTTCACTTCTGCTCCCAAGTAGGACACAGCACGAAGGGTGTTGGGACTGTTTGCTGAAAGTGGCTCCCCAGCACCTGCAGACACAGATGATAGCAGATTCCAGGACCCCACTTCTAGAGGGTGAAACAATGAAGTGTGAACCCAGAAGACATGCAACTGCTCCCAAGTAGCAAAGACAGGTCTTGGCTGGGAAGAGGAGGAATCAAAGAGAACTCTGGGGTTTCTGGCTCCAGGAAGTGCTGGCAAAGCTGAGACCCCAAGGACAACAAGTTCAGGGGTTCACACTGGGAAGGCAACAGTGTTGCAAATACATGGGGACTGGAGAGTGTGGCAAGGTCGAGGAAGGCAGGCAATGTGGCGGGAGTCCATTACAGTGTGTGGGAGGGGCTTATCGTGAGCTGGGCAGGCAGGACAGGAGGACGAAACAAGCACTTACAGAGCATGGAAACGCTCTATGAACCCTACATGTCAATCAGCTCCACGTGCTGCCCCCTCCCGGAGTCAGTTCCAGGATCCACACACATCATAGTGAAGAGCACGGGCTCTGGAGTGCAGTGTGGACTCTCTAGAAATTCTGTCATTTCCTGGCTCTGCTAAGCCTCTCCGCGCCTCAGTTCCTTTGTCTGCACAGTTCAGGTGATGATAACATGATCGTCTCATACCGAAAAGTAAGGAGGGTCATAGGTGATAAGGTAGGAAGTGAGCTTAACCTGGTGATTAGCACACAGAAAGAATTCAGTAAACCTCAGAGGCCATTATTACTACCTTTTATTATTTTTACAAATGCTGCCCCTTCCAAACGGCCACATCTGTTTTTCCATGTTTGGAACCTGTCAGGGCTTATTCTGAAGAACCTTGAGTATCAGGGACTCACTAATGTTTTATGATATTTTACCTCACTTTATGGTAGTCATTTATGACAAGACCAGTGCGACGTAAACTGCCATAAAGCAAAGCAGAGCAATCCCACAAATGACCATAAATCAAGGGACACAACTGAAAAGGGTCATAAAGGGAAGGAAATTGAGGGAAACTGGAGGGAAGGAGAGTGTAAAGTTGGGAGCTAGCTGCACAAACTTTGAGAGAGCATTTCAACTGAGAACAAACTCCATGAAACAAAAAAAAAAAAAAAAGAGAGAGAGAATTAGATGGATGTCTTCGGGGGTTGTTTAAATTTCACATACACATTTCCAGACAAATATGGTGTACTTTCATGGTTTCAAAGAGAAATAGATTATTTCATGTCCTACTCTGCTATGCATTTTTTTATTGAGAATGCTACTTCTAATCCTATCAGTATGTTTGGAATCTCTATTGGACTTCAGAGATATTTTAGAATTACAAAAAAAAAACTAGGAAATAGTCTTGCAGTTGAGGAACTATTGATGTCCCCAGATTCTCTGGGAGCCCCACTGTCTAAAAGGGATTTCTTTATAAGTGCAACTTTGCTTTTCCATTTTCCTTAATATTTCTTCTCTATATATATTTTTTCTTTTTCTTTTTCTTTTCTGGAGCTTACTACAAGGAATTGAGACTCAGAGAGAGTATATAGGTTTAGCAAGCTTGGACTAATTCTGCTCCAGGATGTAAGGATGAACAGGAGGGACAGACCGATGCATGGGAAGATCAAGTGACACTGTTTTCAACCCTTGTTGATTAGACTTTGCTCAGCTTTTAAACAAAGTCACAACATCAAACTAGGACAATGGGTTTGTACCAATTTTCTCATTATATAAGTTCCCTCACTGTTTTAAGAAAATTTGGGCAATGAATAGAAACCAGATGGGAAAGTGGCACAGATATACAAAATTTTACCTTCCATCTTGGTGACAGACAAAATACATGTGTTCAAAATCCGCTGCCATCCCCAGTGGGGCAAGTGATTTTAAAATTAAATCTTCTTTCAGATATGTCAAAGGTTTGCCTCTCTAAAAGAGTACCTACCTTTAAACACCCTAAAAATGGAATGATCCCTTTATAACATAATCAGTCTCCTTTCCAATGTGTGTGGTTTATTCAAGTGACAAGGTTATCTGTTTGGAGTTGCAGAGCCCCTCAGGTTTTCAAAGTGCATGGACCTTCCTGAGCAGGATTTGTCCCTCCCTCCAGTACAGACTTACACAAAGGCAGGGGTTCCTCACAGGAATCACACCTCTGCCAGCATGCGGGCTGGTGCACACTGACACATTCAACACAAGACAACGAACTAGCATTAGGAAGTCCAGTGAATTCTGTGTCTGCCTCCAGATGTCAGAAACCTGGAGAAAACAGTCTGCCATCAGCTTTCACTTCTACATTTTGAGACGCCCCTTTCAAAAGAAGTGGTGGGTTTTTTTGTTGGTCTCTCTTTTTTTTTTTTTTTTTTTTTTTTACTTTTACTTTTACCATCTTTAGGTACTGAGCCTCTTACATTTGTTATTCTAATTCTCCTGTTAGAATTTCCCCATATTGGGGCACCTGGGTGGCTCAGTTGGTTAAGCGACTGCCTTCGGCTCAGGTCATGATCCTGGAGACCCGGGATCGAACCCCACATCGAGCGCCCTGCTCAGCGGGAGGCTGGCTTCTCCCTCTCTCACTCCCCTTGCTTGTGTTCCCTCTCTAGCTATATTTCTCTCTGTCAAATAAATAAATAAAATCTTTAAAAAAAAAAGAATTTCCTCATATTATAGGTCTCAGGGTTTTTTGTTTGCTTATTTTATTTGGTTTATCTCTACAATCTTTAATTTTACCCATGATGGTCTTTAAAAATGGCATCTCTTGGGTCAGATATGGCAATATATCTTAGGGAAATATTTGGACAACTTATGCAAAATTGATTAATTACCCCAAAAATGGAAACATCCCAAATTTCTACTGAAAGGGAATTTTAATTTAATTATGGTATATCCATTTGATAGAATACTACACTGAAGTTTAAAGGATGTTAAAGAATGGCACGTATTGATATTTGTATAGAAAAACAACTAGCCATGTGTACATAGCTTCAAAATCAGGAATATATCGGGTGCCTGGGTGGCTCAGTGGGTTAATGCCTCTGCCTTCAGCTCAGGTCATGATCTCAGGGTCCTGGGATCAAGGCCCATGTCAGGCTCTCTGCTCAGCAGGGAGCCTACTTCCTCCTCTCTCTCTATCTGCCTCTCTGTGTACTTGTGATCTCTGTCAAATAAATAAATAAAATCTTAAAAAAAAAAATCAGGAACATATATACCAACTCATTATCAATGGTTATCTCTGAGAGGTGGGCATTTCTAAGGAAATTTTTATTTTCCATTCTTTATACTCCTTCACACAATGGATATATATCATATGGACATTGGGGTCTTAAAAGATACTATTATTTTGGAAAACATGTTGAGTGAGGTCTCATTTTTATTTGCACACACATAGACCTAGAGTATTAATGGTAATTATCTCTAAGAGATGAGAATACTAGAGATTTTTTTCTATTTTTCAAGTTTCCTACAGTGAAGATATTAATTTTATAATAAGGGGAATTTTTTTTTTTTTTTTTAGAAATGCCCTTAAAGAAGTAAAATGCTCCTCTCTTCCTGGAAACCGAGAGACCAGAGATTTAGAACGTCTGCTTTCCATAACACACATAACAATCTAAACAACCGTGACAAGAAGGAAGAATGAGCATGAGCCTGTATAATTCATTTAGAATTGCAGGTGAACAGTCATCTAGACTGGAGACACATTTGGGGGTGTTTCCCAAGCCCCCTTCCCTGCCAACATGCTCTAGCCCTCACTCCCCACTGAGGTGGAGAGGCAAAGCCCACGCAGCTATGGCGGGGCATGAGGGGTGTGCCGCCATCTTTCCCAGCTCTGGCACATGGCACCCAGCATAGACAGCTGGCATCCTGGAGCAGACATGCTGAAGAACGGGAACCTAGACACATTGTGGCCCCAGAGAGAGTAAAACAGTGGTTTTACCTCTAACAGAACAGCAGTTTCTAGCTCTATTTACCATGAGAGGTTGTCATTTCTAATGATGGGCTCCTTTAAGCTTTCTGCAAAATACCCTCAGTCACATAGGCTTTTTGGAGAGTTTCTGTGCTAGAAACTATCCCTAACATGCCAGTTCCATAGTATCTTGTCCACCTTGGCATCACTGTGTCTCCCGTTGCCAGAGCAGTGCCTAGTACTTGATATGTATTTGTTGAGCTAATGAACCAAAGGACATAATGAAAATTAGGTGGGGTTGGGCATTGGGCAAAGAGAGAAAGTGGCTGAATTTTTGAAAATCCACCAGATGACAAGATATAATTCCTGACACCTCTCAAACTCAGGTATGTGGGGTTGCAATGCAAAACATTCTTAAAAATTTTAAATATACTTTCAAACCTTCATGACCAACATCACCTAGGCCTAAATGACATCCTTGCCTATACATTTGGGAAGCTGGGGATGGGATGTCTGAATGAATGGGCACTGCCCAGTGCAGAAAGGTAAAAGGAGCCCTCAAATTGAGTGTGTGATATACAAACACATAAGCACTCCGGAAGCCCATGTATACGCAATGAAGCTGAAAGCTACTCTTTTTCCGATGAAGTAGGTTACATTACCCAAGAAACAGAGCCTGTTTGAGATGATCCAATCTTATGTGGAACAACCATAATTGAGAGGAAACATAAAGATTTGAGTCTGGGGCAGAATTCTATCAATTGCCTTGACAGGCAAGAAAGAAAGTATCAATAGGAACATGCAAGATTATAGAGACTGTTTTAAACCTGTTTTGCTTAATGCTCTTTGGCCCTGTCTTCCCTGTCCACGAAGGCTTTTTGTTTTTTGGTTTGGGTTTGGGTTTGGTTTTTTTTTTGCTCTTTCAAAATAAATTCCAGAGAAGAAAGGACAGGTGTGGACAATTAAAAAAAATAAAAAGCAAAAATAAAAACTATACATTGTTTCTTGGCTCAACTAGTAAGACCATTTTCTTAGGTAAAAGGAGCACTTACGACGATGTGTTTGTGGCTACATTGTTTAAGAAAGTAAAATAAATTAACAGGATGGCAGAGGGAAAGAGAAGCTGATACCTGCATTTTTGATGCAGCCTTCGCATGCTCATTATTACACTGTCTTTTTGTATTACTTTTGATTTATAACGTAATTGAAGAACTATAGAAATGTTAATGGCAACAGGACAGCGTTGAGGATGACAAAATTGTTTACTAACTGTTGTCTTTAAATTTAGTTGGTTATTGAAGTATTAATTCTCTGGGTTCCTTTCAGATGGGACCACCATCGGAAGGGGTCAGAGTGAAATGCATTGTCTAGTTAGAAAGGCAACTTGTATCATTCGGTTGTATTTCCCCCTTGGTTGACCTTTTAAAGGAAGGGACAGACTGTAAATTAAAATTCCTGCACTAGAGCTCAATAGCAAACCTTAAGGTGAGTCACTGCATTTTGTTTTGTATTTAGATGAGAAATTTTTGCTCGTGTTTACACTTTTTTTTTCAACGTGTGCTGCTCATTATCTTAAGGGAAAGACAGAATACTGCAATACTGCAATGATTATTAGTGAAGCTGGTGATGAGGTTACTGAACCATTTGGAGTTGACTTTCCTTTTGTAATGCATAATTACAGAGGTTTATTTACAGTCTTTTGTGGTTTTCTCTGCTTTTTAATGATTCACATTTTTATTCTTTGTTCTCTCCCCTGTGCAGGGGAGGATTTCTCCATGTTTGGTATGAATTATTATTTGGAGGGCTACATTATCCCCTGGAATGCTAGAATAAAAGAAAATTTTTCAAAACTAAATAAATAAAGAGCTAACCTCAATACAGTCATGTTCTGGAGATCTGGAAAAAGCAGACCAAAGAAAGGAAGGCACAGAGCCATTATTCAAGGGACACGTTTTTCCCACTTGTATGGCAATCCTGGGGCATATTATGTTGTAAAACATCTTATTCCCCTTCTAACTTCTTAAATTGCTCCAGATGCTCTTTAACCATAAAGAAATGTAATGATAATTTTTCTTAAAGCTGCATCATCTGTTTCCATATCTGACTTCCCTGAGATGTGCCAGTTAGTTTGGGAAGTTCAAATCAGAAGCAAGTTTATGTATATGGTTCATTTGCACATAAATAGGGATGAAACACCATAGTGAGCCTCACAGTGGTGAAGGTCCTAACCACCTCACTTTAGCAGGGAACTATTTAAATGTTCTGTGACATAACTGCCCCATCCACAGAAGAGCAATGATAATAATGCCTGCCTGATGGATTTTCGTAAGGATTAAATTCGTTCATACATATAAAAAATTTAGAATCCAATTCTGGGCACCTAATAAGTGCTTAATGAATGTAAACTACTATTTCCTAAAGTTTGCTAATCATCCCTTTGGTGGATGTCAGATGGTTTGGGGTGATTCATAGAGAAATTTTTATTTTAATAGTTAGGATGCCCTTGGCTATGAAAAGTAGAGATTATTTGTGAATAATAATTTTCAGTCAATAAGATTTTAAAATAAAATCTTGCCTTAAAGCAAGGGTTGGCCAAACTATAGCCAAGTCAAAAATGAATCATGGTCTTTTGTATGGTCCGCCAACCAAGAACGGTTTTTACAGATGAATATTTGCAAACAATTTGGTGATGGGGAGCACTGAAAAGGAAAAAGGAAAACAAAAATCTTTACTATAAAAAATTATACCTTATTAATTATATTTTGAATTTCATCAATAAATAATTGGTGCAAATTTGTTTTGCCTCTTATTCTGTAAATACCTAGATAATATCCTTGATTTTTGTCTCTTGGTCTGTAAAGCCTAAAATATTTACTATCTGACCCCTTGCTATCCACCCATACAGGAAGAGGCCCAGACGTAGGGCAACTCTCAGCTGGTCAAGAAACAGTTCTAGGTTTCATTAATACTGAGATTCTTTCCACATATCCACTCTGCCGTCCTTATCGGGCGAGCTTTACCCGCAGGCTAGCTTCTCTCATGGTTACGGGTTTCTGTAGCTCCACAGATACAGAAATATCCTCCTCTGAATAAGAAAAACTTTCCTTAAGAAAAATAAGAAAACTTTCCCCAGAAATACTGCCGCGGAACTCCGCTTACCTCTCATTGGTCACAACTGGGTCATATGACTGCTCTCCCACCAATCACTGGAAAAGACCATGATTTTGATGACTGGCCTAGCCTAGTTAGGTTCCAATTGGAAATGTGGTCAGCTTTCTTTGGAGCGCATTACTGCATGGAGAGAGAACGTCTGGATAACACATCACCCTGGGGTTTTGCTAAAGAGAGGGAAGAAGGGAGATGGACTTTGAGTACCAATCTATAGTATGTTTATTTCCTCAAATAGTTACTAGGAAAACCCAAAATTGGAACACTGAACCATGCTTTCATAGCTCTTATTATTCAGGGTAAGACTAAATTTTTTAAGTCTATTTAATTAAAAATATTAACTAAATAAGAGTATGGTAAGAGAAGGTCAAGGCAAAAATTAGGAATTTGGTACACAAAAGCTTAAATCACAAAATGACAAATATTTAGGCAACTCCACATGCTGGCCATTGTTTATGTTATGCTTTGCTCTTTCCTTAGGAACTCCTATTGATTCTTCAAAGCCCAAATCAAGTATTAGCTCGAGGAGTCTTCCCTGATCACCTCTTATTTTTTTATTATGCTCCTGTGGGATTAGTTTTTCCCGGAGCACTCCTTCTTTCTTTTATCTCTTACAGCAAGGGCCAGTTTGTGTCATTTATGGTATTTATGCACTCCTGATTTGGAATACCCAACTTGTCATTCCACCATTCATCCACACTTGTTAATCACCACTCGCTGAGAACATTTTTATGTCCATTTCTAGCCCAGACAACTAAGACAGGATACATGTGAGCTGCTTATAATATGCTTGTTTTACAAATGATGAATTGTTCAGATAATTTTATGAATTAACAGTATTGATGCAGGCTTAGCAAAAGGAGAAAATACATTTTTGAACACCTTTCACTCTAGCAAATTCTTATTTAATCCAAAATGAAACCACCCAATCTCATTAAATCTCTAAAGTTTGAATCACTTTTAGAAAAAGGCTCAGACTGAAATGTCTCCAGAGTAGGACTGGATTAATGCATGGGTATTTGGAGGTAAGGACTTTTGCCCCCAACCATTAGCTCTTTATTCTTTTACTCTACCTAAGAGTATGTTACTTTTCTTCTTATAAGGAAGCACCTCCCCTGCCAAAAAAACTACACTAAAAATAGACTCCTTTCACCATTTAAAAATTATTTTTATTTCTAATTTCTAATTTGCTACCTTACTTGGAACACTTTGATGACATCCCATTTCTCTCAGAATGAATGCAGAAGCCTTCAATATCCTTCACAGACCCTGTAACTTCACCCAAAACTTTCTTTTGTTCCAATCTCACACAGCTCCCTCTCTTCCTTTCTCTGGCACAGCCACACTGGTTTGCTTGCTATGTTTCAAACATGAGGCTTCCCCTACCTCAGGACCTTTGCTCATGCTTTCCCTCTGCTCTGAATGCTCCGAATGCTCTCCAAATCCTGTTTACCCTGAGGACTCGGCTTATGAGTTACCTGCCCAAGGAAGCCTTCCTGATCCCTCCAAATTAGACTGGGCTCCCATATCACATGTACTCATGGTCCTTGTATTTTGTTCTTCAAAATACTTGTCTAACTTTCAATTAAATTCCTCCCTTGTGTAATTTCATGTTTGATTTCTGTTTTCCCCATGAAAAAGTAAGGTCCCTGAGTTTAGGGAACTGTGCATTGTCAACCGCCGTATCTCTAGCACTTAGAATAGAGACTGGTACTTACTAAGTCTTCAACAAACACTGGTTGAATACACGTCTAAATGAGCCTGTCCGCAGAACAACAGGGTCACTACCTGAGCCAATTTCTACTGCCAAACCTCCAGGATCACAGGAATTCCAAACTCCTTTCCTCTTGACAACAAATCCTCATTTCTGCATTCACCTGACAAACTTTTATTGAGTGCCTGCTATGGGCCAGGATTCTTGTAGTCGGTGAAGATAGAACCATGAACAAGATGACCAAGACCCAGGCCTCATGAAGCTCATGGTCTAGTGGTGAGACCAAATATGAACAAATAGGCATATGAATGCCTAATGAAATGTCAGACAACAACACAAACTATAAAGAAAGCACCAGAACTCTCTTTGAAAATATGTTTTCGTGGGGCGCCTGGGTGGCTAGTTGGTTGAGCGACTGCCTTCGGCTCAGGTCATGATCCCGGAGACCCAGGATCGAGCCCCACATCGGGCTCCCTGCTCAGCGGGAAGCCTGCTTCTCCCTCTCTGAGTCCCCCTGCTTGTGTTCCCTCTCTAGCTGTGTTTCTCTCTGTCAAATAAATAAAATCTTTATTAAAAAAAAAAAGAAGAAAGAAAATATGTTTTCGTGGTGGTGGTGTCCTTTTCCAAAGACTGACTTTATGAAAAAGAACAGCCATCATCAATTTAGCAAGCATCTGAGCTTAGCTCACTCTTCACATCAAGCGTCTGTTTACAGGACGATCTCCTTCCTGTGTAGGAAACAGACAACAAATAATATATTTCAGGGTTAACTTTTCGAATTACAAATTCATCTAAGGTGCCATCCACCACTGGCAATAACTCAGGCACTGCCTGGTTTTAAGCACGGTAACGGCGGGCTGGTGTTCAACTCCTAGCACACTTCTTAAAAGATGGCTACCCTGGGGTTTAGATCAAGCCTACATAATCATATATTGAAGCCTGGCTTATTTATTTCCATGTTTCTGAAGCGCCATTAATCATTTTTCTAAGATGGTCGGTGTGTTACATAATTAATAAAACACAGGAGCTTAGGAAGAAAGCCCAGAGAGAGACATCCAGGCAAACACTGAGAAATGGTGTCACTTTTTGGTACCAATGAAAATCTCAGTCTTCAGGAGATCAAGTCTTCACTGGAGGAATATGAAACAACCATTTTTCTTTTGTTTTCCTTTCCAGCTTTCTCCTCTTTTTCTGTGTTTGCCCAACTTAGACACTGGTCCGTGCTATTTTTTTTTTAATAAAAAAAATGTGCTGGGAGGGAGGGATGAGAGAGAGCGAATAAAATCATTAATTCAATTTCGCACTGTTTTGCCTCTGGTGATTGCCGTTCCTGTGGATAATAGCTTGTCTGTGGTTCTGACCCAATTCTTAAACGCCTCTTACGGTACTCCACCAATGAACCTAATGGTTCATTAATTGCACACATCTGAAATCATTAGAACCTGATTGAGCACAGAAGCATCAAACCTTCCAAAGCTGTAACTGCTTAACCAGCAAATGGGCTCATTGCAAAGGAATGTCGATGTTTATAGTAGATGTAACCCAAACTCGGGTGTTCATTGACACATTGTTTCATTTGTATACAACCACCCTGGCATCTATCTGTTCAAGAGAGCATGATTTATCCAGTGCTATATCCCGGAACTGACAGGCCAAAGATTAGAGCCTAGCCCAGATGAAAGCTGGGGCTCTGTGTATTCCTAAAACAAATATTTAGTATCTGACAAGCTCTGGTTAATATTAATTCATGATAGAAAGCAGTCAGTTTAAGCTGAGTTCATGCCAAAATCTATTTGGATTCTGTAAATCATTTTTCAGGATTATAGAGTAGAAAATCAGACCAAAATGAGAGAGAAAGGGGGGGGCATTGTGAGAGAGAGAGAGAGACTGACTTCCCTAAAATCAGAAAGGTGCATATATGGACACAGCTTTCAGAAAACATCCAGCCCAGAGGTTCAAATGGGCAGCCCACAAGCATAAAATCCTCCTATAGATGTTTTCCTTTGACTGGCAGAGTGCTTTAAGAGAATCGTTTTTAATTATTTGCCAAGTCTGACTTTCTGACTTTTCCTGCACGTCTAGCCATACTTGGTCCAGATTCCTGCAAGGCAACAATCGGCTGGAGCTGAACAGAGGCTAGCCCCGTGGAAGACACACGTGTTTGCCATTTGGCCAGAATGCCCCCCATCCGCTACTATTTATACTATCCCACTGACACCTGCCTACTGCTCATCTGACAGGTGAGGACACTGATGTCTAGAAAAGGAAAAGGACTGTCCAAGGACATGCACTTGGTTAGTGTCAGAGCTGGGATGAGAACCCAAAACTCCCCATTCTACTTTATTGCTTATTTAGTTAGAATCACTCAGTGCCATTCCACAATGATACACATGTGGTTTTTAAAAAAAAAACTTTACTTTAAAACTAAGGAGTTTTCAAAGGCCATAGAGTATGCCTGGGTCACGAGCATTATCATTAATCAGTCTTCATTAGGGCACATGCATGTTGTTACTTCTAGGAGATCTGAGTAAATGTCATTTTGCAAAACTGCAAACATCCATTAAGATGTTCTCATCTTTTGCATATCTAATTTGGGTGGGCTGTGACTTTTCTGCACTACGATATGGACATTCTTATCTAACCTCATACCAATTCTATCATAGTAAGTACTGCTACCATTTATTAGATATGTCCTGTGTTCCAAACTGTGTCTATACCCTTCGTTGTTACTATTCAGAGCAATCCTCAAAGAACAGTTTATTGTTCTCATTTTACAGATGCAAAACTGGGGACTCACCCTGATCAGCTCCATCAGGACGACACAACTCATGAATGACCGAGCTGGGATTTGAACCCACTACATTGGGTTCAAGTCCCTTGTCTTGGCAGCTGTGTCCTGCAGGCTGACTACTGTTAGGTTAAGCTTTTGCCCTCTTGGCATATGCAGAAATGATAGTCATATGTTCAATGTAGCTCAAGTAAGGAGGCAAACAAATAGGAGAGACATACAGTCAAGAATGGGTTAAACTTCCTGATCGCATCAGTTTAAAAAATGAATTCTTCGCATTTTTAAAATGTGTGTTGGAAGCATATTTCTCTGTGTGCAACAAAAACATTTAGGCTCCCCTGTCATTTAGGTGAATTTTGTTTGCATGCTCTCTTCATGGAATACTGATGTTAATTTTTGGTTAAGTTTAATCTTACCAAGTATAAAGCAATTTGATAGAATAAGTAACCTTTCATTAAAGTTCAATACCGTACTTAAGGAAAATGGGACCGTGTGCATTAATTGATAGTTGACAGCTATTATTTCCATGAAAACCTTTTATAGTAAAATTTCTATTTGATGGATTGGAATTTATAAAATTTGCATTTAACTGAGCTGGATTCAACTGGAAGTACTGGGGATGTATTTCTTCTTCAAACAATATCCCGTCTTTACATTTTTATTAAACATTTATTAATGCATGGAATCTTAAAGAGTAGAGCACAGATTTTATTTAATAACCCAGGTTTATTAGTGCATGAACATAAGTATTTGTACCATATTTGACTTTGATAGAACATGACTATTTATGAGTATATTTATCCATGGAGACTTAATTAGCACAGTTGAGTTTGGGACAAATTGCTTAATGAAGAACTTTCTTTTATTTTACTTTATTTTTATTTTTTTAACTCACAATAAAGCACGTTAATATTGTTGGGAATTTTTCTTCCAGTCAGCAGCTTAGCAGGAAGTAATATTATCTTGGATTTGGCATATTTGACTGGAATTACAAAAATGTGGAATGAAACTCTAATTCTATTCAGATTCTGCCCCACCCTACCTCTTCACAAATCCAAGGATGCTTGAGTGAACATTAAGATTCTTTTGGCATCATTATGCAAGATTTCCATAAATGAGATGATATTAACATGAAAACTATTTTTCTCCCATTAATTCTCATTGAAAATAGGAAAAGGATTTCCCATGAATTTTCTATAAAGCATTCACAGTCAAAATTGTTCTTGCCACTTAAGAGATGGAAAGACTGAGTCCGAGAACAGTGAAATCACTTGAAATTCAACTCACTTAGGTATACATCAAGATCAGAATCTAGGGTTTGCAATCTATTTCCAAAACGGAGTGACCAAATTAAAAGTCTTCCCCTCATGCTGCTCTCTCTACCTGGACTGTCCTCCTCTTCTCCCAGGTAGACCCCATTCCCTGGTGTCCTATAAGGCGTAGGTGAAGTTCTCAGACACAGCATCTCAGACACACACACTGGCAGACACCCTCCAGACATCCATCACAGATCATATATCTAAGGGGACAGTTATAGTTACCTGAAGACTCTCTTTGTAATGTCCCTCCCCCATTAGATTGCATCTCCATGAGGGCAGGAATGCTGTCAAATTTGCCTACCTTTCTACATGCTCCATGTGTGGTACGGAGAAGGTTCTCAGTCAATTATTGAGTGAATGGATGGGCAGAGACTCTTAAAACTTAGAGCTCAAAATTCATTTCTGCAACCACCATTGTAAATCTTCTGTGAGACCAAGGATTCCTAGTTTGTATGATAAGGCACAGTTTCTTCCTGTCTTCCAAAAACTGGAAAAGAGAAACTGTAGCCAACTATTTCTGTAAGCTACTTAAAAGCCCTTATGATATGATACAAATCAGGAACTCGGGTGGCTCTGCTCAGAAGACTCATTCATTTCCCTGACAGCCCTGTACGGGGTATTGACCATGAATACAAAGCTCTGGGTCCAAAAGCAGACTGCTTCTTACCACTTTGGTGAAGAACCCCTGTTTATTTCCCCCCTCAGTGATGCTGCTGCTGGCAAATAAATTCAACAGTGCAACTTACTAAACATGACAAAAGGTCCAGTACTATGCCACAATGTGGCATTTATTCCTAGAAGGCTGAGAGGTGATTAAATTTCTGTCTGCTGCAAATTCATCTACTTTCAAGAAGTTTCCTTCTTCTGCTGCTCCCTTTGAGAAAGAGTTGTTGATTTCTTTTGGTATCTTTTCTGAATTAAGGATTTTTTATTTTTTATTTTTGGTCAGAGAGAGAGAGAGAGAGCACAAGCGGGGGGGGGGGGCGGCAACAGGCATAGAGAGAAGAAGGCTCCCCACTGAGCAGGGAGCCCGATACAGGACTTGATCCCAGGACCCCGGGATCATGACTGAGCTGAAGGCAGATGCTTAACCTACATACTGAGCCACCCAGGCTTCCCTGAAGTTAGGATTATTAATATAAAGATACAGCATGTCACCTTATGAGTTAGGAAAAACAAGAATTTAGTAAGATGGACGAAACAAAAATAATCTACTCTGAGTTCATGTAGTTCTTACAGATGTAATCTTGTCATCAGGCCAGGAGTCAACACATTTTTTTTTTTTTTTTGGAAAGAGCCAGATAATAAATATTTCAGGCTTTGCAGGCCATTCAGTCTCTGTCGCAACCACTCATTTCTGCCCTTGTAACACTGAAGCAACTACAGGCAATGAGCACACAAACAGACAATTAGATGCTAATAAAGCTTTATTTCTAAAAAACAGGTGGCTAGCCCAGGGGCCCTAGTTTGCTGACCTGTGATATAGCCTACATTTTTCAATAAAGGCATGTTCCCTGGTAAGAAATAAGAACTCAGGGGCACCTGGGTGGCTCAGTTGGTTAAGCGGCTGCCTTCGGCTCAGGTCATGATCCTGGAGACCCGGGATCGAGTCCCGCATCGGGCTCTCTGCTCAGCAGAAGGCCTGCTTCTCCCTCTCTCACTCCCCCTGCTTGTGTTCCCTCTCTAGCTGTGTTTCTCTCTGTTAAATAAATAAAATCTTAAAAAAAAAAAAGGAAATAAGAACTCACATCTGAAAACATTAAAAATAGAAATATACCATATGATCCAGCAATTCCTACCAGGTATTTACTGAAAGAAAATTAAACCACGAATTTGAAAAGATATACGCACCCTATGCTTATTGCAGCATTATTTACAACGGTCAATGTATGGAAACAGTCCAAGTGTCCATCCGTAGATAAGGAATAAAGAATATGTGGTCTATAAACACAATTGAATATGATTCAGCCATTTAAAAAAAATGAAATCTTGCCATTTACAACAATATGGATGGAACTAGAGGATATTATGCTAAGTAAGATAAGTCAGAGAAAGACAATTCCTATATGATTTCACCTACATATAGACTCTAAAACCATAAAATAGATGAACAAACGAAAAGCCCAAGTCTTAAATATAAAGAACTTATAGTTCAGAAACCAGGGTTGAGAGAGGAGTAGGTGAAAGAGGTGAAGGGGATTAAGAGATACAAACTTCAGGTATAAATTATCTAAGTCGTGGAGATGAAAAGGATAACATAAGGAATATAGTCGATAATATTGTAATAATGTTGTAGGGTAACAGATGGTGACCTCCCTTAACATGGTGAGTACTGAGTCATGTTCAGAATTATGAAATCACTATGTTGTACACTGGAAATTAATTTAAGATTATATGTTAACTATACTTCAATAACCAACTGAAAAAGAACTCACATCTGGGAAGGCCTAGAATCCCCCAAAACCCTCCTTTCCACTCCCCCCACCCATTGATGTTTGCCTGAAATCACAACTTAAAGGTTTCAACTCTTCTTGCTAATATATGTTAATGGGTATGCACCTGTGAAGGGAAAAAGTGTTGTGTAGTCAAATATATTTGAGATGCTGGATCAACAAATTTAAGCAGATTTATTTATTGAAGGACTTTTTAGAGCTTTTAATATGCTAATATGCCTTGAAAACAGGGGAAAGCAGAGCATAAGCATTTCCTAAATGTATCTGAGGACGAAATCTTTTTGTGAGGGTATTTGCAGGACTGTTTTCCACCAAACACATCTTGGGAAATTCTTTTTTAAGAGAAGAATGTCGTTGAGCAGGAGTAATAAATAATGATAGTTACCATTTACTGAGTCCTTACCATACATGATTGCACACAGAGCATTTCGTTTAATCCTTACAACCATCTTATAAATTGCATCCCCCTTTATAATTAGGAATATTGAAATATAGCAGGTTAAGAAATCTGCTTTTGTTTATGTAACTAGTCAGTGGCAGAGCTAGGCTTCAAATGTGTGTGTGTGTGTGTGTCTGACTTTAAAAGTCAGTCTCTTAACCTCTATTAAATCTTAAAGTCGATAAAACTTTAGTTTGAAATAGGACTTCCCAGAATCAGAGAATTTTAGACCAAGAGGGACCTTTGGAGATACAGTTTAACCCACTTACAGAAATAATGAATTTATTCCTTAAAAGAGAAACTCAAAGCCCAATAAAAGGACAGGACTGGTCCAAGGACACTTCACCCCCAAACTGGAAGACCAAAAAATTTAAAAAATATTGCACTACATCAAAAACTAATGATGTACTTTATGTTGGCTAACTGAACATAATAAAAAAAAAATAAAGAATATTAGTTTCATTCCAGTCTAATTTCTTTCCAAAAAAACTTTTGCTCAGTGGAGAAAAGAGAAACAGGTTATATCAGGGCTGTTTTATTTGCAACTGTCAGAAAACCTTTACTCACACTGATTTAAGCAAAATGATAATTTGTTGGCTCATGTAATTAAAAGGCAGATATTGTACCTGGCCTCAGGTATGGGTTAACCTAAGAGTTATGCAATTTCACCCAGACCTGATTCTTTCCATGTGCCTATGCTCTCAGCCAGCCAGGTTTTCTTCCTCTGGATTTGTGTGGTACCAAGATGGCTGCCCGCAGCCACATGGCTAAATTCTCCCATGTTGAAATCCGGCAGGAAAATAAAACGCCTCTTCTTCCAACAGTTGAGACAAAAGTTCTGTGTCTTACTGTCACATGATCAAACTAGGTGATGTGACCCCTACTGACTAAAGCTGTAGCGAGAGAAATAACAAATACTTGGGTTCAAGCATAAGAAAACCTTCTGCATTGCCAAATATACCTTTACCTAGGAAGCTACCATTAGTTGCTTAGAAAAAAAGAAAAAAAAATCAACTTCTATGAGAATAATTAATGCTGGGCATATTGATACTTACACTGAAGGATTGTTATAAGGATTTAAAAAGAAACAAAGTATTTGAAGTGTCTACTTTGCCATCTGACAGATTGTAGGTGGTCAGTCAATATCAATTATCTTTCTTTATATCTTCTACCATCAGCTATTAAGACTAATAGAATTCTCATGTTATCCAATTCTGTTGCCATCAAAATGGCGTGTTATTCGTGATGCCTCCAAGAATGAAGGAATCCACTGTAGCCAATAGATATTGTACAAAACAATAAAATCACAACAATGGGCTTGAACTGGCAACAAGATTACTCTCAGAACTGTTTCATCAAAATCAGAAAGTCTTTTTGCCCACATATAATAGTTTTTACATGATGCTAATGTCTTCTGGAAATGTCAAGGCTTATAAGGGTCCAAAAACCAGACACTGAAATGAAAGTTCAAGCAAGCTTCCACAAAATGTCAACAGAATTACTCAAGAAGTGCACAGAGAAAGGAGAGATCCTGAAGGTACATGAACCCAAATTTGCCCATAGCAATTTCACTTATTTTTTAGCTAGAAGTTTGAAAGAAGTCAACTAAATCAAGAAGTGGCCAAATTAAACCACAACATCACTTGTGACTGTTACGTCTTAGTGATACCTCTAAATGTGATGTCGAGGTATGACATTTTCACCATCATCATCACCACTCCATAGCACGAATGGGACAGGAACTTGAGCTTCTGGAAGAACTAACACACTTTTCCTACCTAACAAAGACAGCTCACTGAAAACCATAAGGAAATCTTGAAAGTGCTGGAGAAAAACATGTTACATACAAGGCAACAAAGATGAGACCAACTGCTAATTTCCCTTCAGAAGTATGGAAGCCAGAAGACATTGGAAAGATATATCCAAGATACTTGGGGAAAAAATTCAGTTAACCGAGAACTCTATATCCAGCAAATCTAGATTCCCCACTCCTTTGGTGGAGGCTGTGCATAATGACTTATGCTTCTCAAGTGTACAGTATGGAATGGGGGACTACCTTTACTGTGAAGCAACCTGACAAACACCACCTCAGCCAGGTGATCAAGATGAACATCAACAGTTGTCAATCACGTGGGTATTATATAAAGGGTATTTGATATATCATGAAACTGACACTTTTTCACTGCCATGTTTCTGAATTATTTCCCATAATCCTAGTCTTATCATGAAAAAAACACAGGACAAATTCCAATAAAGAGGCATCCTACAAAATATATGACCAGTACTCCACAGAATTTTCAAGGTCATTAAAAAAAAGGAAAGTTTGGGGCACCTGGGTGGCTTAGTCAATTCAGCATCTGCCTTCAGCTCAGTTATAATCTCAGGGTCCTGGGATTGAGCCCCACATCGGGCTCCCTGCTAGCGGGAAGTCTGCTTTTCCCTCTTCCCCTTACCCTGCCCATGAGCACTCTCTCTCTCTCTTTCTCTCAAATAAATAAATTAAACCTTTAAAAAAAAAAAAAGATAAGAAAAGCTTGAGAGACCAGCACAGCTAAGAGGACCCTAGTAGACACGACAACTAAATGAACTGTGACATCTTGGATGGGATTGGGAACAGAACAGGAACCACAGATAAAAACAGAGGGAATCTACATAAACTATAGACTTTAGTTAAAAACAATGTATTAATAATTGTTCATTAACTGTAATGATTATATCATACTAATGTCCAATGGTAACAATACAGGTAAGTGGATATAGGGTGTATGAGAACTCTCCATATTATTTTAATTTTTCTGTAAATCTAAAACCACTCTAAAAAGTAAAGCTGATTTTTTAAAGTCCCAGTAAATTTAAGGAACTAAATCCACACAAATATGTACTATGACCATAACAGAATTAAATCATAAATCAATAATGAAAACACAACATATCAAAATCTGTGGGATGCTGCTACAGCAGAGCTCAAAGGGAAATTTATAGTCCTACCGGCTGACATCAAAAAAGAAGAAAGGTCTAACATCAGCGATCTGAGCTAGAAAAAGTAGAGCAAATTCAATTCCAAATAAGTAAAATAAAGAAAGCAGTAGAATATTAGAGAATAATACTTGCAAATTCTATAAACTTGCAAAGTACTGGCATTAAGAATATACGAACAACAGCTCAATAATAAAAAATAAATAAATAAAATAGGTGAAAGATTTGAGCAGATCCTTCATGAAAACAACACATAGAAATAACCAAGCAATACATGAAAATATATGTAACATAAATGATCATTATAAAAAAGGCATATTAAAATCCAAAGAGCTTATTCTCCTATAAATCCACTAAAATAGCTAAAATATAAATGACCGACAATACCAAGAGTTGGTAAGAATGTAGAAAACCTGAGAGCTCAAATATCACTGGATAAATATAAAATGATAGAGTCACTTTGGAAAATGGATCTACAGTTTCTCAAAAAGTTAAAATATACACACTTATCCAGTAGATCCACTCTAAGGAAAAAAAAAATAGCTGTATGATTTATAACAGCCAAAGAATGAAAACAACCCAAATGCATATCAATAGATGAGTGGAAAAACAAATGTGGTATTATCTATACAATGGAATAAATATGGTAAAAAGGAATGAACTATTTAGGGGAACCTTGGCACAAAGGATTCAAATTAACACTTAAACAGAAAGACAATAAATACTATTGAAAAATAAGCACTGGGGCGCCTGGGTGGCTCAGTTGGTTAAGCAACTGCCTTCAGCTCAGGTCATGATCCTGGAGACCTGGGATCAAGCCCCACATCAGGCTCCCTGCTCGGTGGGAAGCCTGGTTCTCCCTCTCTCACTCCCTCTCTCACTCCCCCTGCTTGTGTTCCTTCTCTGGCTGTGTTTCTCTCTGTCAAATAAATAAAAATCTTAAAAAAAAAAAAAAAGAAAGAAAGAAAGAAAGAAAGAAAGAAAGAAAGAAAGAAAGAAAGAAAGAAAAGTAAGCACTGACTGTGATCACTTCTGCTTTCAAGAGATGTGATGTAATTCATCCCTAAGAAAGTCCCTCCCCTTCTTCTTTTTTTTTTAAGATTTTATTCATTTATTTATTGAGAGAGGGAGAGAGAAAGAGAGAGAGAGCGTGTGCATGAGCTGGAGGGAGGGACAGAGGGAGAAGCAGGCTCCCGCTGAGCAGGGAACCCAATGTGGGGCTCAATCCCAGGACCTGGGGATCATGACCTGAGCCCAAGAGAGATGCTTAACTGACTGAGCCACCCAGGCACCACCCTCCCCCTCTCTTTTTAACCTAGAAAACTTCTTTGATTGGGTCCTTTGAGCATAAAACTGGAACCTTTCAGGTCATAATATAGAAGTCAGAAGTAAGACATAGAGAAGGCTAAATACTTTCATATAAGAAAAAGAAAAGAAAAATGATGACCCTTTGCTGTCAAATCTAGAGTCAAATCTAGGTGAGGAGCCTAGAATGAAAAGAAAAGATCTAACGTAAAGGAAAGGAGGATGGAGGGAGGTCCAGAGAAACATGAGAGGCATTCAGAGGGTGTCCACCTGCAGGAAGTTCCACGTGGCAGAAAAAGATCTAAAAATGTCTTTGATACGTGATGACTTATATTGAAATGCTTTCATTCACAAAATGGTCATCGAGCCCCAGAGACACAACACTTAGTCAATAAAATCACCAATTACCCAAAGTAGACACTCAACAGTTTGAGGCCCTTTGCAACTCTGGGTTGTAATGTCCCTTCCCTGCCCCCAAACCAGCAATAAAATTCTGCTACAAACAAAAACATCATTTTAATGGTGCATTGGGGGAATAAGGGACCACAGATGTTGTCCAGTGTATAAAATAATACCAGCAAGACTGGATGACGGTCATAGGAAGGAAGAGTCATGGCTACAAAAACAGGTCATGGCAGACAAACAGACCTGAGCAAAGGCTGACTACGAAAGCCACAGAGATATCCAGAGGCGACAGCAGATCTTCACCATGAAGGATGGCAGTGAGGGACTATTTAGGGCCATTCATCAAGGTCTCAGCGTATCAATGCCCCTCCATCCAGGGAAATGGTAGAATTGCACGTTGTTGCCTCTTCAAGTTTAACTTGATCTTAACACTTGCTTCAGCTGGTGGAATATGAGCAGAAATGGAGTATGTCCCTTTCGTGGTGACACTTTTTGAATAAGATGACTAAATGGCCGTGTTCTTTTGTTTCCCCTGCCATGACAACGAAAAGGCATACCGGTCGTGAAGCCTCTGCCAGGAGCTTCTCCCATGGAAGAGATTTAAGAAAGAGCCCCCAGCAAACGTGAAATAGAATGGAGCTTGAGCAAGAAATCAAACTTGGTTACTTTTAAGTCACTAAAATTGGGGGTGGTTTATTATTGCAGCATAACCTTGCCAAGGCCGGCGATAGGGGCCGACTGAGCCAGTCTGTGTATAAGGTAGCTGTAGGATTCAGGGCCATCAGAGGTTTTTAAAGATCTTTTTAAAAAACCGAGTTCTCTGAAGAAGCTAGGAAAAGAGTGTGCTTTCAGACTCCAGATTGGAACAGATGAGAACATAAAAGCAGTAAATTCAGCCCTAAGCATTCTAGAAGGTAAGGCAAGCATCCTGACAGGTATACTTGTCTTTTTCTGACAGGAAAAAGTATACACCTTCGTTCAGAGACAATACTTTTTATCCCCCTAGAACTAAATTCAAGCTGGATTTGTCCTCTGGGGATTTGTTTAAAGGATGAGTAGAAGAGCGAACAACATCTCCAGCCACAAAATCACAGAAACATTGTAAAACTGGACGGTCCTTTCAGTGACCCCATCGAGATAGAAAAGGCATCCTTTAAAATGGCAAGGCAGGGAAGCCATTGCTATGAAACGTTGAGATAATATGGACCAAGCAAGCTGTTTTTAGATAACCTAAGTTGGGGTTATCTAAAGCACAGCCATTTCTAAAACATGTCACAAATTTTGTCTTTCATCCCCCATGATCACCTGCTCTCCATATTTTAGTTACTTTGTATTTTATTTAAATCAATTACCATTTATTTACTTTGTTGTACTTTTAAAGAAAAAGAATGTATTTAAATAGTATATATTGAAAACCAGTATCATTAGCCACAAATGGAAACCCACTGAAACCCCTCTTGATGGCAAATACCCATAAAAACAAAACAATAAATACAATTACTCAGTATTATCTGGATATTGTAATCTGCTAAAGTTTATAAGCCTGGGGCTTGCCTTTTGTTAAAAGGGGGGGTTACAAAATGATAGCATCTACCTGAGTCTTTCTCCTTCATGCACCAGAATTAAAGAGAGTTATAAAGGGAATAATTTGAATACTAAACAATTCAATGCACTACCTAAAATCATTTCAAGTACTCTCTGTGGTATGTGTCCCACCTTTGGGGAAATACAGGCTGTGGTGGCCATGAAAGTGGACCTCTTGGATTTCAGACAATGGGGCAAAACTGACCAATAAGCCCAGATGCTGTGCTCTGACCCACCACCGTGTTCTCGGAGAGGCCATGCTTCCCACAGGCTGCCCTTGGCTAGTGACAGAGGCAGCAGGGTACCGAGGCAAGGAGACTGGGCCTCCTGGACAGATAGGCAACTATGGATCATCAATCTTGTCGAACACCCTTAGAACTGCCCTGCACACTAGAGGCCCATATCCAAGCCCTCTGCTCCTGAGTCGGACCCTCCCCACAGTCTGGTAGCTCTCCCCTCATCTCTCCAGGACCCTCCCACTTTCCTTGGTCAGCTGCTTCCCTTAATAAGCTCACTTGTGTCCACCCTGCCTCATGTCTGCTGCTCCGAGAACCTAGGCTCACAGGTTGACATGCCTAATGCATCTTTTGGAGACAAAACGGACAGGCAGGAAAATGTCCCCTAAGTCATTGTGTCCATGCATCAGAAACGAATCTCAGATTGGGGGAATCTGTCTCCTTGTCCCAAAGCACACACCACAGATGGTCTCCATTGCTGACTGAAAAGAAAGCCACAAGATCTGTGCAGAGGGATTAAGGAAGGCAAAGTCGACATTGTGCGGTAGAAGTTTAAGAGCTACATTCCATTCTTCTGCCAAGAAGTCTACTTAGTTTTTAAGACTCAGTCCAAACTCTGTGCTGAGAAGTCTACACCTGTCTGAGCAGCCATCACAGGTTCTGGCTGCATCCATGTCCCTGTAGTGCCCGACCAGCACTCACCACCCTGAAAGCACTTATCACGCTACAGTGTAATAAGAGCACATTCGTATCTTATTAGAATCAGGAATAAAGATGATGTACGGAGAAAATGTCTTTCAAAATCCCTTTCAGAAGTCCCACAATGCATATAGTATACAGTCTCACTGGGTCCTCCCAGCTAGTTTTTCCTCCAGCATTAGAAAAATCACTGTTCCTTTGGTTAAACACCTCATAAAGGAGTTGGCTTGCGTCTAAGGACCAAGTCACAAGAAAAACAGAAGCGTGTTCGATCTTTAAATGCGAGAATCACACTTAACAGGAGATATTCCCTGAGAGGTACACACACATGAGGCTCACTGAATTAAACCTCCGCTTCCTATCCCCACCTCATATTCTAGCTCGGGTGTGCATTCATTGAGCAGAAAAACAGCCCTGGCCATTGAAATAATTCTTTCTCTCTCTTACTCTCATACTTCATGTATAGTTAAATTCCTAAAGGTTGAACTCAGTATCGACTCTAACATCTATCTGCCTCTCTCACCACAGGCCACTTGACTGCAAGCTTCTAGGGCCCACCACAGTGCACACATGGCTAATATTAAAAATATGAGAGAGAGAGAAAGAGGAAAGGAGGGATCGATGCAAGAAATGGACACCAAGCAAATGCATTCCCAGAAATTGTCTTAGGTTGGCTTCCTCCAGACAGAGACCCTGAGATAAGAATTGGAATGAAAGGTGATCCCAGGATCATGATGAAGGGAAGTATGAGGTCATGAACAAAGGGTAGGACTCCTTCCAGAAAGGGTGAATGAATGAGCTGGTGAGTGGCAAGAGTGACTGGAGCTCACGCCTACTGAGGGTTTCTGGGAGACCAAGAGAGCACAACTCAGAGGTCTCCTATGTAAGGGCGAGAAACCCCAAATATTTATCTACCAACACCACCCACAAGCAAAGGCCCATATTCCTGTGGTGAGAGAGAACCCTCAGACTGAGACTTGCAGGCTTTGTAGAGGAAATCACCTGCATGGATGAGATGGGTGAATGCTAAGAGAAAAGGCGTGGGAGAGACATCAGTGTCACAGAGGGAATGCCATTCTGCTACTTTTTTTTAAGTCTAAGCCCATTCTCCTTCCCATTGAAAAACAAAAAACAAAGAACAACAAAATAAAACAAAACAAAAAAACTCCTCTAATTTTGTCTTCCTAATGAGCACCGTCAATTACAGCAAAAAAAAAAAAGCCAGAATCTGAACATCTAGGGATTCTGGTTTTTATTTTCTTTCACTAAATATTTCTTTGTTATGATTGCAATTTAACCATGAACCAATTCTATGTCACCTGTGTCTCTCTCATGAATACTCTCTCCGTAAGTTCTGTATAAATGAGCACTTTGGTTTGAAAGCAATTTTTGAAATCTGCTTGTACCATGCTAACTTCATTCATGTTTTAAATTTACATAAATAATATACTAAATCTATGAATCTGTATAATGTTTCCAGCAACTTGTTGCACAATATTCTTGACTGTTAAGATATTCATATTTCAATGTTTATACTAAGCCGAATTTTTTATAGTTAACACAAATCTGTAGGGTGAAATTAAGATTTTTACAGTCTTAGAAAGAATTCTCCCTCATTGTCCATTAAGAAGTTATCAGGATGAAATGTTTGTTAAGTTAAAGGTAAAAATTAAAGATCACAGGATCATGAGGTAAGCAATCTTTCCTTTAAATTTTCACATACATGCCAACACTTGACTGGAGAGGTAAGGACCTAAGTTATACAATTCTGGTTCGATGTCCTAGATTTGGGGAGCCTGTTCTGAAATTATGAAAACCAAAATGGAGATTTTTTAAACAAATAATGGATATGAACTTAGAACATCTATGGTCTTGTCACATTTTGAGTATCAGTATTTCTACCCTATTCATTGGCCTAAGCCCCAAATAAATTTCTTTCCTCTAAGTTTCAGTGCAGATTGTGCATGGTATACTAATTCTCCTCATTGAAATCCCAGTCCATGTCAGTGTCCAGTTGCAAAAGGTTCAAAAAGGTATACTTTCCTTTAAGCAAAATCGCTGTGTGAAGCCCAGATCTGTTTATTCTTGCTGGTGAGAAGAGAATGGTGAGCTCACTCTCCATGGATCGATGCCCCGACCTTCAGCAGCCCTCCATGACTCATCCCTTCAGTCTCTGCCATTGAGCTCCAGACCCCTGCCCTGAACCCTCACCATTGCTCCCATGAA
>PITA01000090.1:190347-394909 GCA_004023965.1 Spilogale gracilis | reverse complement strand
ACGTATACTACCACCCAGACACATCTGACAGCTATCACTCTGGGCTCCTGCTAGTTATTTTACTTTGAATACCAGTGGCCTTCAGGCTAAAAGGTGCAAGAATAAGAACAGGGAAAAGTCATAAATAAGTTCCTCTGACATGAAAGATTTTATCATCAACAGTGGTGCGACCACTAAATACACAGAATAATGAAAGCTTAATATTTCTTACTCCCTACAGAGAAGACACTTTTAAACCCCTTGGGTTTAATATTATACTTTTTTTGAAGGAAAGAAAAAGAAATAGAGAATTAACTCACTCTTTTTATTGGAGATTTAAAGCAGTTTGATAGTGCTAAAATTCTATAAAAGTTTACTATGAATTTTGAAATGGAACAGAGTGACACAAAACTCTAGTTTTTAAAACTACGAACTCATGACTACAATATCCCTACCATGATAAAAGTTTAGTAGTAATTGAAATGAGGAATTGTGTTACTATTTCTTATACTTGAAATTAATATTAATATCTTTATCAGTTATCTAGAAGAGACATTACAGAGTGATGCTTTCAAGTTTAAAAATTAAATGGCTCTTTTGGAAAGTAGAATGGAGTTACCACACAAGAATATTCTAATGGACTGATTTTCATATGGGGTAATCCCTTTCTACCCCATGGGATATTTAGCTATGTCAGGAGACAATTTTGGTCATCATGATGTTGGGAGGATGGTTGCTACTGGCCTATAGTGGGTAGAGGCTGGGGATGCTTCTATACACCTTACCATGCACAAGCTAGCCCTCCTTCTTCCCCCACCCCTCACTGCAGCAAAGAATTATCTGCCCCCAAAGATCAATAGTTTCAAGAATGAGGAACTCTGCTCCATTGAGAAAGCACCTAAAACCCAAGGAGACACCTGTGCTTCAAAATGAACAAAGGTAAATTTAGAAAATAAATTACAGTGAGATGGTTTCTAAACTACCAGTTTTTACTTAGGAAAGAAATATCCTAGAACTTTTGAGTTGAGGGACATGAGAGATTATCCAATGAATCTTCACTTAACAGAGAGCAACACGGCATGGTACAGTGAGAGAGCATGTTGCATATTCTCCACTGTTTGTGCACTCCTGATGGCAGTGGTGGGAGGGGGAAGAACAGTAGAGGGACTTGAGGTTTAGTGGCCAACACAGTTCTAGAGCCCCCTAAGAGCCTTGAGAAACAGTTTAATGAGATCCTGATGGTTCAATCATGATAGCAAAGAATAGAGAAGGAATGTTAATCGTGTGATTAAGGAAAGCAGAGGTGAACACATATTCATCAAATGTTATTATACAAGAGTTAAAATAAATAAGCCCTTACAGCTCTAAAGGGATAAATTTAGGGGAAAATAGTCTAAATATCTTTTATACATTTAGCAAATTTTTGAAATTTGTTACTCTCAAGAGGAGATTCAGATTTTAAAAATTAATAGGATTTTATACAAATTTGTGGAAGAGAAATTTATAGCTATATCCAAGAGGAAACGAAGCTATTTGGGAGTTAGAATGGGCAGAATTTCCCTGGATCAGGCTGTTTGAGAAACGAAGGTGTCAATGAGGAATGCCAGGTAGTTCACAGAAATGTCAGAAAAGAGGAAGAAGTAGGCTAAAGACTGTTTTCTGGAAGTAACCCAAAACCATGCTTAAAAACTGCTGGAATAAGAGCCAAACACTGCTGTATCCGTCATGATGCACAAGGTTATGCTGTCAGTTAAAACAGCAAAGTCTGTTTCTTAGTCACACTGCTTGCCCATCATAGGTCCCAGGCAACTCTGCTCTTCATTGTCCCCAGTCTGCAACCCAAGCTGACAGAAGCCAGTATCTAGAGTTTTACTCTGCACTCTGGCAGAGACAAAGACCTCCAGAGGGTCTCATGCCAGTCACTGCACACCAAAGTGACATTATCATTTCTGCTCACAACTCATTAGTCAGGACTAGTCATCTGTCTCCACCTGATGCTAAGGAAGCCAGAGAATGTGATCCTATTGTGTCCCAAAGGCAGAGCACTAATGACCATAGCCTCTACTTCTGCCACCACCCTGATGCCACTTTGCCCCTGGAATTCCTTTCAGCCTACCCCACTGCTGTCATTACTAATACTCTCAGTCCCTTTTCTCTTGTGACACTGATTCCAGAGTTCCAAATCTGGCATTGGTGAGTCTGCTTGCCAGAGCTTAGGTCCAATGTCTGTTGTGTAGCAATTTTAGTTCCTGTAAGCTTTAAAACTTGACCTTTCAGAACTCCTAAGGTGAAGGAATTCCTAAGTGTAAAAATTGTATTGGAGAAGATGAATTACATTAGAAGGAAGTTTCAGCTCTAAGAACCCCAGAAAGAATACAGGAAAAGAGTGCCTACAGTGACTTTGTCAACTTGCTGTTGGGTCTGTGAAGAATAGAGCATGAGAGAGAGCTCAGAACAAAAATGAGAAAATTGTAAAAGACCAGTTTATATTTGTGGAAATGATCTCTGCAATAGCCAGAAGCAGTCTGCAATCATCATCTTGATGCTGGTTAGGAATATTGAGAACTGCCCAGAAGTTGCACTAAATTGAACTCTTGACTTGCCCAGAAGCAGCCATTCCCATCATCAATCTAGATGATTTTATCCTCATGACTCCAGGTTCTTTTTATTCCTTTTCTTTTCTGGCTTTTTTCCTTGTTTTCATGGAAAAGAGAATGCAAAAATGAAGAAATGAAAAGCTGAAATTTTAACTTAAGAAGCAAATACATATGGTCAAATACTTGATATTACCTAACTGTGAGGGGATTTTGTCTTTGAAGTTTTGGCTGAAAGGGATTGTTCTAATTTTAGAACTTCCGAACAGTAGTAAGAAAGTTATATTTTATTATATGGAACTTTCTTAAGTGCACATATTATAAGTGCCTGAGATATGACTGTAGTTATCCCTCTTATTCAAATATGGAATTAATAGTCTTTTTAAACCCCAGGGTTTTTTTTCCAAAAATATCACTTTTGTTTAATATACTCCAATATATGCATTAGAAAAATCTTACATACCTAGAGTTTTTTTCAAATCTTCTGGTTGAAGGAAGTTTTGAGAGTAACCATTTATTTTAAAATAAAGTATTTGCACTTAAAAAAGAGGTCATTTAAATTAGGGAGGGAAAGAACCACTTGTGTGTGTGTGTACATAATACACCCATATAAGGTAAAAAATAAATACATATGCAGATATAAATATTTGTATTTTTACCCTATATGGATTTATGTGATTTATTGTGATATGTGCAGCTGATGCTATGTGCACCACCTAGCTCTCCCCTTCAGGTCTGAGGCACTTTTTCCCTCAAATTATAGGAGGGTTGGCAGATGACATGATTCAGATGAGGCACTCCAAGAGAACTGCCCTCAGCCAGAGAAATCTAGCTCACCAAAGTCATACCCCTCCTCTGCTGTCACACCCATGCACCAGTGACTGTTCATTGCGGAGCTGCAAAGGCCCTGCCACCTTACTTTAGTTCAGGACATTTCTGAAGGGCATCCTAGTTCCAGAGCCCCTGGCAGTTTTTACTGGTCACTTTTACTATGACCACATCACATTTGCATCATTTTTTAATCCTTTTCTCAACCAAATCCCATTTCCTCTTCTTCCCTTCTGGTGTTGATCTCATGGGTGCTTCTTCTTCCTGTATAACTTCAAAAATCCCTTCTCTTGGAATATTTGACTTAAGACAATATAAGTATTTTCACCTATCGTTACAAACTTTTCATTGGGCAACTTTCCTCTACTTCAGTTTTGTTGTTTATAAAATGAGGAAAACTGAAAGTGCCTATCTCATAGAATTATTCTTATAGTAAAAATTAATACATATAAGATTTTAGAACGGCGCTTGGTATATAATAGAATACTATTGCATAGTAATAATAAAATATTAGTCATTATCATTTTGATAGCTGCTTAAATATCTTTCAAATGAATGAGCCTTATTGTGCATAGTCAGTAAATTTAAAGTTTAGTTAAAACACTTATTTTAATATTTATCCAGCTTTAAACTTGCATAGTAATTTATTTCATTTGTAATCATTACCTAGAATGCATTTACAGAAATAAAATTAATGAGTCTAAAAATATACATATTTAATAAGGTATGTTTTATAATGATAAAATCAATGAATATCCATTAAAGAACTTTTTTAAATATGTAAAAAGTAGAAAGTAAGTAAAAAAAAAAAAAAAAGAACTAAAGTTCTGGGGCACCTGCCTGGCTCAGTTGGTAGAGCGTGATCTTGGGCTTATGAGTTTGAGCCCTATGTCAGGGGTAGGGTTTACTTAAAAGAAAAAAAAAAAGCTAAAGTTCTGTAATTATCCTGATAACAAAAATTATAAAGGATTTCCTCGCCAAATAGTTCCATATATTGATAGGACATGATTGATCATCAAGGTTTTTTTTATAATGATAAACATAAGCTGGAGAACATTGAGTATTAAATATTCAAGTGTCCTTTTTGTTTTTTTAAAGCTTATATGATGCACACTTAAGCATATATATATTTTTACAGTTCTGGAAATATTCACAAGAAAGAAATAACCATAATTGTCTCCAGAGACAGTGTGAAAGCCTGAGAGGAAAATTTACTTTCACTATATAATCTATTCAGTTATTCTTTCAGTATTATGATGTGTTCATCTTAACTTTTTAAAATCTAAGCAACAATTTAAAAATTTTCATAAATTTAGGTCCAGGAAGATATAAATAAAAGAGAAAATAAATACATTTCTTTGATATTACAATACAACCAGAAACTCACAGGAATGCCTATGTCCCTGAACTTGCCAGCATTTAGTAATTCACAAGTTTTCAATCTTTGTTAATTTTCCCTCATTCCCACTTTAATTTACCGTTTTTAGATAGTGGAGTTGAACTGTTTTAGGAATACCTGTTAAGCAGTTTAATGATTTGGGAGCGGTACTTACAGCTATGATGACAAAGTGGTCAATGAATATTCCCCCCCAAAAATTATAAAACTAGATAATGTCATCAGGTAACCAAAGAACAAACTGAGAGATGCTTATTAATGAAGAATTGCTGGAACTCCAAGGAGGAATGCTGGGAGTCTGAGGCCTTCCTGCCTTCCTACCAGCAGTGGTTACCATCGTTTGACTAGATGGGCTCAAAAATAGATTTGATAACAGAGAAAAAAAAAAGCAATGAACTTAAAGATAAATCAATAGGAATGAGCCAATTGGAACAAGAAAGAAGGAAGATTGAAGAAAAAGAAACATTTCAGTGAGCTGTGAGAAAATGCCAAGCAAGCTAGCATCTGCACAGTTGATTTCCAGGACAGAAAGTGATAGGAAAAATAGAGAAATAATGGCCTACACATTCCAAATTTGATGAAAAACATTAATGAAAGGAGTCAAGAAGCTCAGGAAAACCCAAGTAAAATAAATATAAAGAGAGCTATATCTAGGTGCAATATAGTTTAATTGCTGAAAGCCAAATATTTCATCAATTTTTGCAGTAATTACATTAAATGTGATGAAATAAATACTCCAATCAAAAGGCAGATTATTAAACTGAATAAAAAAGGCAAAACTCAACTTTATTCTGTCTGCAAGGGACATACACTAGTTTCAAAGGTAAAGCAATGGAAAACATAGTGATGAGCACTGTATAAGGTATAGTGTTGTAGAATCACTATTTTTTCCAAAAAATGGGAAAAGATATACCATACAAACACATTTGTAAGAGACTGGTATAGCTATAATAATACCATGCAAAATGAACATTATGGCAAAAGAAATTATTAGAGATAAAGAGAGATATTTCATAAGACACAGAGATATTAGGAAGAAATAGCAGTTATAAATGCATATGTACCTAAAAACAGAGCCACAAAAATACATGAAGCAAAAGCTGACATAATTAAAAGAAGAAATAGACAATTCAACAATTATATTGGGAGATTTCAATAACACATTCTCAATAATTATAAAAGTACTAAATATAAAATCAGTAAATGTGTGGAAGATTTTAACCACTAAACAACTTGAGCAGCCTAAGCAATATTTTTAGAACACTGTGTCCAACAACACTAGAATGCATATTTTTTCAAGCACAAAGGAAACAATTCTCAAGTTAGACTACATGCTAGCCCATAAAACGATTTTCAGTAAATTAGTTTAACTGAATTATCTATATATATCTGTCATTATAGTATTTGTTGATTTGAATAAATTCCTTATATAATAATTCTGTTAATATTTGTCTTTTCATGTTTGCTACATGTATTTTTCCAATATGGCTTCATTATTTACTTCATAGCATTTAAGAACTTTTTTATCTTATTTTTATGCTTCTCAGAAGTACTGACATTTTTGTTTATTAGTTCAGTCATTTACCAGCTTAGAAATTATCTCCCACTTTAGAAGGGTTTATAAACTTACCTTCTATTTTTTTTCAAGTTTTTTTCTTACAAGTTTTTATTACTTAAATCTCTAGTTCATCAGGAATCTGAATATTTAATGTTTCCATTGAAGATCTAAGTTTTTCCTTCAGTTAACTGATTTTCCAAGGAAAATTTTCCATGTTTTTCCTTTTTTCCTCTTTTATTCCAATAATCCTTTACTTACTGGTTTGTGAGATTTTCTTTACTGGATATTATATTCATTAAAAACTCCAATTCTAAGACTAAAGATTATAACGTATTATTAATTCACAATTAATTTATAAGCTTAATGCTCTTCCACTAATGGTCTCCTCATGATATTTTTAAGAAAATGTAACAAAATGACTATACACTTTCACTCAAAATTTTGAAAAGTATTTAGGGGAGATATACTCTTGCATAATTAAACCATCTGATGCATAAGAGAACAAAACCTTATAATTAAGTGTAATATATACCTGTATAGATAAATAACCAGATGACACATTCTATCTATAAGGCATTCAATTTGATAAACTAAACTACAACTACCACCAGATCAAACTAATAAAAAAGGAGGAGAATGTGGAGGATAAAACATTATACAGATGAACTTTAAGTAGAAAAGAGTAGATTTGTTTCTGGAGTTACAACAATAATCAGCAAGAGTAGCACCCTGTTTAATAGTAAAATTGATCTATCATTAGGCAATCTTGGAGATCAAAGAGAGAATTCTAGAATGTCTTCAAAGAATGGCTACATTTAATGATTATTCTTCAGACACAGGATAAACATTTTCAAATCCAAGAGAGTAAAAGGTACAAATTATTTACAGCTTTGAATCCTGATTATATACTTTTGCAGGAAAAAGCTAAAGTGGAAGTAATACTTAAATATATATATTTTTTAAAAACCTAAATTAATTGTAAGCAAGAGAATCAGAGGAAATACTGTACATTGAATGCAAATCACTCGCTGGACATGATTTTTAGTTCAATGAGATCATTCTGTAGCTTCTACTTACCAGGTTTTGAATCTAAGACTAGTTTAGATTTAAATAAGTTTAGATTCAGGATAAAAACTTCCTAAATAGACTGTTTAACAATTACATTCTTCCAACAATGACACATCAAACATTGTAGGGACATAAAAAAAGAACCATGGTGGAAAATGTTTTGGATCATCATGTCTCAGACTTTCAGATGCACAATCTCTAATTAAAACATAAAACGAAAACTAGAATTGGCTCAGTGCATAAAGATTAGTGTTTTAAGCAAGGAACTTCCCAGGAGAGAATGGGATGAGGATCCTGGCTGGCCCGCCAATTCATTTATAGGCTTTATCACAGTCCTTACATTAATTAGCATCACTGCTTTCAAGATCCACATAATGAACCCATTTATTGATACTCTTCAAAACTTAAGTTTTGTCGGTAAAAGTTGGTCACACTGGTGTGCTCATGTGCGCGCGCTCTCTCTCTCTCTCTCTCTCTCCCTTCCTCCCTCCCTCCCACTCTCCCTCCTTTTCCCTGCTTCCCATATGTATATATATCCTAATATGGCTTTAGAATTAGTCTTTCAATAAAGCAATGATGATTATGTCACCTTCACTAACAATAAAGATAATTCACAGCCACTGAGTGATGCTGTCTTTTCCCATTACTCCTCTTTTCCTTGCATGGTCCTGCCTGAAGCCTGATTTAGAAATCTGTTTTTCTATTTGTGCTGAGTATACAAGGACGTTATTCAAATTCTCTCATAGTTGAACAATGTACCTTTGCCTATCAAACTTTAAAATGTACTTAAATAAGTTATTAGTGGGGAAAAGATTACCTTATTTAAATAGCTATGTCAACCTTAAAATATAACTTTTCACACTAAATTTAAAATGTTCTAAAATACTTAATTCTAAATTACTAGGCACTGAAAAGATGACTTTTTTTTTAAAGTTAGTTATTATTTAACTTACAGGCACCTGGGTGGCTCAGTTGTTAAGCATCTGCCCTCTGCTAAGGTCATGGTCCCACGGTCCTGGGATCTAGCCCCATGTTGGGCTTCCTGCTCTGGGGGAAGCCTGCTTTTCCCTCTCTCACTCCCCCTGCTTATGTTCCCTCTCTAGCTGTGTTTCTCTTTGTCAAATAAATAAATAAAATCTTTAAAAAAATTATTTAGCTTAACTGATGTTTTTACCTGTGAGTAAATCTTTACTGTTATCCTATTTGTGCCTTTGAAACTAGTGTGTGTTCCATGCAGAGAGAATAAAGTTTTTGCTTCATTACCAACTGAACTACCCAAGTGCCCTAGTTTTGCCCTAGTTTTATAGTTTATTAGAACTAAGATTGCCACAAAGATAAGCATCATAGAGGTGTTGTAAGTGCTGGTGTGGAATTAAATTGGGTTCTAATACTGCTTCTGTGATTTATAAGCTGTGTGATTTTAGGGAAATTACTTTTTAAAGTCTCAGCTCCCTAATATGAAAAATAGGGCTTGTACTCTTCTTTTAATGTAATTATGTAGACTAGTTAATATCATGAAGGTAGAGTGCTAAGCACAGTGCCTAGATCATAGTAACCCATAAATAATTTCATCCAATAAATAAGATACCATTTAAATAATTTAAGCAGGGGAGTACCTGGGTGGCTCAGTCATTAAGCATCTGCCTTTGGTTCAGGTCATGATCCCAGTGATCTGGGATGGAGCCCCACATTGGGCTTCCTGCTTGGTGGGAAGCCCACTTTCCCTCTCCTACTCCCCCTGCTTGTGTTCCTGCTCTTTCTGTCTCCCTCTCTGTCAAATAAATAAATAAAATCTTTAAACTATAATAGTATTAATTTAGTCAAGAAGTGATGTAATTTAGATAATGGTGGTAGCAGTGGAGACAGCAGATTCCAGACATAGAAGATAGAGTCACTAGGCTTTGCAGCTGGGTCAGACTTGGAGTATGGAAAGAGAGAAAGAGCTGTGGGTAATGTCAGTATTTGAGAATAGGAACAAATGGAGAAAACCACAGGAGGTACAGACTTGGGACAGAGGGATATTTTGGAGAGTTCAATTTTGGATGTGTAAGCTTTTGAATATGTAAAAGTGTGGAGAAGGTTATTGAATATGTGAGTTTGAAGCTGACAACCATATTTCAATATTTAATTTCTGTCAGATCCTATGAGATCATTCAACATCATCTCAATTAAGTTGTTGATTTTGCAGTAATATCCTGTGTCAACCTCTGATCAGCAGACATACCTATAAAGATTACCAGGAGCTAAAGTGTTATGAAGCTAATATCTTTAAAGTGATTTGAAAAGCTCCCAGGTTACTTTAAGTTAGCTTCACAGGATGGCTGAACTTTGATAAAACCAGCATATACTAGAGATTGAGCCTCAGTTTTAAAGGTTCAGAAGATTCCCTAAAATCAGCCCCTGTTTGGCAACTGGATGGGACATTTCCTGTGAAGTTTGTACAAATAGCTAACCTCAGTTTCTTTTTCTTAATCTCTTGTTAGGATCAGTTAAAGGTAGGAAAATTATTTAAATTTTAGGAGTCTCTAAATTTTAGGAGTCCTCCAGGTCCAGTAATGTATCATTTAACAATTTTTTTCAGATGATTAATACGATAAATTTGGAAAAATTAGTTTGTAGAAATCTCTATTTCAACATGTTTAATTTTACTGCTTTGCTTGGTTGTTTGCATTTTTATCAAATTTTAACATCTATCTAAGTTTTCTGAATTCAAGAACAAAATTGTTTACATGAATAGTCTCTATAAAAGTCAGTATTTACATATGAACTAGGGAAAATAACTAATTATTTATTTAAAACACGACTGGAAAGAAATCAGATGTTGAGTTATATGTGTGTAGATAGTGGGAAGAGGTGGTTAAAACTCTAAGACTTGTTACTCATAAAACAAGAACTCATTGACCATCTACCATATGTTCAAGATAATAATAAATTTGAAGAATTATTCTAAATTAGAATGTTTATGGGGCACCTGGATGGCTCAGTTGGTTAAGCAACTACCTTCAGCTCAGGTCATGATCCCGGAGACCCAGGATCGAGCCCCACATCGGGCTCCCTGCTCTGTGGGAAGCCTGCTTCTCCCTCTCTCATTCCCCCTGCTTGTGTTCCCTCTCTGGCTGTATTTCTCTCTGTCAAATAAATAAATAAAATCTTTTAAAAAATAAAAAATAAATAAAAATAAAAAATACATAAATAAATTAGAATGTTTTACTAAGTCCTTTAAATAATGGAGACAAATAGGTATATCAAATCCTTCCCAAGCTCAAATTCTCCTTACATAAAAACCAAATATATGTGAATCATAAATAATTTTTTCTGAAGAGATTTTTAAAGGGAAGAAACTCAGGGTGGAAGAGAAAAATAATAAAAATGAATGGAAGATCATGTTAAAGACATGAAAAAGCTTATTCCAACCCTGGCAGTGAATCACTCCACTGTGGGACTTGAACAGAGGGAGCCAAAACCAGACTAACTTATTAAGTCATTAAGCTATCAACCATCTGCATGGAGTATCAAACAGAAAAAGAAATACTCCTTAGTGTACATATCAATGGGAACAAAGGAATGCACAATTATAAATCATCAGGTTAAGGAAGAGAAGGAAGGATATCCAGTGTTTTTAGCAAACAAGAGATTTACATATATTAACAGTACAGGACTAATTTCAGTAAGTAAAATACAATAACACAGGACATCTTTATTGCTTTACTTTGATAAAAGTAAAAACTATTAATATGAGCTTTCTTGGTTTCATTCTGAATACCTGACCCTCAAAGTGTTACTATCACACAAGACACAAAGAACTTCCACTAGATCTCCAACTGCAGGGATTTTTTTTTTTTTTTTTTTTTTTGGAAACATGATTCTCAAGATTGAGGAGGAATTGGTTCAGAAAATTTTACAAGACACAAAAGTAGATACTCTTTTAAAATGAGATATTAAGAAAATTTAACGTAGAGGCAAAACATTTTTAAGGATAATACTAGGCAAAAAATAAAGAGAGTTTATAGTCTCTAATATACATCCAAAACAATAAGGAGAAAATGTATGGAAACATTCTGAAGAAATTCAGTGAGTTAAAAAAATAAAAAAGAAAAAAAATAGAAACAGAAACACTAGGAGTGGCAGCTAAAAAACAGGGCTCTTAGGTCTGCTGGGTGAAGGAAAGAGGATGGGAACCAGCTGCTTCAGTCTTCACTTAAGATCAAATGAGGAAACATGGGCTTTGTTACATTCAAAAATAGCCACTGTAATCTGATCCATGCCAAACACTTTGCTATGTAAAATTCTATGTTTAACACATGTCTTTTTCACTTTGTTGATTATATAAAAACTATTCTGAAATATATTAAATGTTGAAAATCCCTAATAGGTAGTAATAAATATTAAAATTAGATACAGAAGAAAGCAACCCCAAATTTTAAATTCTTATAGTAACTTAACCACATTCTTTTAACTATTATTCATACTGTAGAACATGATAAACTTCAATATTGAGTTAAAATGGGCAAGTGTTTATATCATACAACACGTTTAGATATTGTCATGTCTCCTATAACATGTTGAAATATATAATGTTAAGTTACACCATGTAAAGTTTCACACTCAATTTTTTTAATATCAAGGAAAAATGAACTATAAATATTTACTAACCTGCTAAACAGGCATTCTGGTTTTAGCTCTCCACTTCCTGCATTTTGTATTTAGATGCTATCACCAACAAAATGGAACAGTAGATATCAAAGTCAGGGGCCATTTTTGAGGAAAACACAAATCATAGTTCCAAAGTAAACAATACTGTACAGGATTGGAATCAACAAGATTCCACTGAGTAAGAAGTTATTCTCTTTAAAAGGTAACAGTGTGGGACTTCCACTTCGAAATATAAAGATTAACTTGTACCAGGTTTGCCCAGCCATGTTAAGCAACCATAAAACTGAACAAAGAGAAATGACTCTTCTCTGGAGTTATAAAAAGCCAGCACAGGATTTCCTACCGAAAGAAGAGAAACACAAAAGATGAGTTAAACCAAAAGTAACATAATTGTAAGGTGCTTTATAACTAATGTAAAAGGAAAATATTTGACAACATAGAACAAAAGAGGGAGGCTGTAAGAATGCCTTTTTAAGATTCTCACATCTGTGATGTGTGATATGCAAATTCTGTAATATTAAATATTCTAAATACACTGAGAGTAAGATGCATATCATATTTTGTAAAGCAACCACCAAAATAATCATATAGATGCAGCTAGAAAGCATGAAAGAAAATAAAACACTAGAAATATTCAGTTAGATCAAAAGTAGACACCAAAAGAGGAACAAAAACAAATGATGCAAATAGAATGCTTAGGTTAAAATAGCAGACTTTAATCCAACAATACCAATAATTACATTAAAAAAAGGGACTAAATACTCAAAAGGCAGATATAATATGACTGGTTTTTTTTGTTGTTGCTGTTTTTTTTTTTTTAAGATTTTATTTATTTATTTGACAGAGAGAAACACAGCGAGAGAGGGAATACAAGCAGGGGGAGTGAGGGAGGGAGAAGCAGGCTTCCCGCCGAGCGGGGAGCGCCGATATGGGACTCGATCCCGGGTCTCCAGGATCATGACCTGAGCTGAAGGCAGTCACCTAACCAACTGAGCCACCCAGGCACGCCTGTATGACTGGTTTTAAAAAGCATATTCCAGGGGCACCTGGGTGGCTCAGTTGGTTAAGCGACTACCTTCGGCTCAGGTCATGATCCCGGAGTCCCAGGATCGAGCCCCTTTTGGGTTCCCTGCTCAGTGGGTGTTGGGCTCCCCGCTCAGTGGGAAGCCTGCTTCTCCCCCTCTCACTCCCCCTGCTTGTGTTCCCTCTCTCGCTGTGTTTCTCTCTGTCAAATAAATAAATAAAATCTTTAAAAATAAATAAATAAAATAAAAATAAAAATCATATTCCAACTAAATGCTCTCCACAAGATAGGTACATTAAAAACAGACACACAGAGATTGAAAATAAAAGGATGGATAGATGATCTACAATGCACAGCAGTTAGATTTTAAAAACTTTTTAATATTAAATAAGGTGTAATTCAAAACAGTATGTATTACAAGAACTAAAGAGGATGTTACAGAATAATAAGCTCAACAAGTAGAACACATAACAAGCTTAAATATGTACCTAATAAGAAAGAATCCAAAAATATGAAACAAAAACTTATGGAACTAAAGGGAGAAATAGATAAACTTCCAGTCATAATTGGAGTGTTAACTAACCTTTCATAGTTACTAGCAGAACAAATATACAAAAACATAAATATACAGGATGTGAAAAACATTATCAATCATTGTGATCTCATTGACATTAACATAAACTTACAAAAAAAATTTCTTGATAGATGCAAATAGAACATTCACCAAGATAAAGCATGTACCTAGATATACAGTAATTCTCAGTGGACTTCAAAAGATTGAAATCTTACAGAATATGTTCTATGACCACAAAGAATTTAATTAGAAAATAATAAAAATAAGATATTTAGAAATTTCTCACATATTTGGAAATTAAACAAAACATTTCTAAATATAACTGGAAAAAATCACAAAGGTATTTTCAACTGAAAAATAATAAATGTAAAACATATCAAAATTTGTGAGAATCTGTGAAGCAGTTCTTAAAGGGAGATTTATAGATTTAATTGCCAGTATTGGACAAGAAGAAAGTTATAAAGTGAAGTATTTAACTTTCTACCTTAAGAAAGTAAAAAAACAAACAAACCTATATGCAAAGCAAGTAGAAAAAAGGAAGCAATAAAGAATAGAAGTCTATAACGGGCAGAGAAAATTAACAAACCCAAATTTGGTTCTTTAAATGACCAATAAACCTGATAATCTTCCAGGAAGACTAATGAATTTTTAAGAAGGAATAAAATTAGTAATAGCAGGATGAAATAGTGGCTATTTCAGGCACGTGGCTGGCTCAGTGGGTTAAAGCCTTTGCCTTCGGCTCAAGTCGTGATCTCAGGCTCCTGGGATTGAGGCCCGTATTGGGCTCTCTGTTAGGTGGAGAGCCTGCTTCCTCCTTTCTCTCTGCCTGCCTCTCTGCCTACATGTGATCTCTCTCTCTGTCAAATAAATCAATAAAATCTTTAAAAGAAAAAAAAAAGAAATAGTGGCTATTTCTACAGAATATTCAGGTAATAAGGGAATATTATTTACTTCATGCTGGTAAATTAGACAGTAGAGTGGAAACATTCCTGGGGGAAGGAAGGATTTACAAAATAGTTCAATTCTTTAAAAAACTGACAAAAGAAGAAATAGAAAAATCTGAAAATTTTTACATCCATTAATGAATCTAAATTTATTATTTTAAAAAATCTTTTCAAAAAGAAACCTGGATTAGTTTAGCTGACAGTTTCTACCCAGCATTTAAGGAAGATAAGATGACATTTTTACACAAAATATTTCAGAAGATAGAGGAGGAACTTGCTTTGTGAAGATACCATGGTCCTGCTACTGAAGTGACAAAGGTATCACGAGATCAGAAAATTGGAACTCCTACTAGTTTCTTCTCTGACATGAAATAACTTGGAAGTCATCACTTCCATCCTTAAATAAGAAAAAAGATGAACAGATTGAAAGTCAATTTCTTTTCTTGGACCTGTGAGAAAACTGAGGCAACAGAACAAACCACCACCACAAAATCTGGAGAGATAGGCAGGTCCAGAGAGTCCCAGCTGAAGCCAAATTTCTTGCAGCAAAACCCTTAAAGAGTAGGACACTAACCGGTAATTTTGACGAATTGCTGGAGCCCCCAAGTAAGGTAGTTGGAGTAACTTCTTGGATCTGCAAAAAAGTGTGAGGTAACCTCACACTTTTATTTCACAGACCCCACTAGATCGTCCTAGTGAACAGCCAAGAAACATATCCTCTTGGCTTTGGCAAGAGGGAAGGGTAGAGTAACATTCTGAAATATGAAGTATGCCCAGAGTGTTCTCCATAACTCTCTAGTGGGAAAGACTTTATCAGAATTTTATTCCACCTGGGGAAACGGCATTTCTCTGACTCTGGCATAGAGATTATAACTATATAAAAGAATCAAAAGTAAATGCTAGAAATCAAAAACACCAACAGAAATAAAAAATGCCTTTGATGGGCTCATCAGTAGACCAGGCACAACCAAGGAAAGAACCATTGAGTTTGAAGATAAGTTAATAAAACTTCCAGAACTGAAATGCAAAGAGGAAAGAAAAAAGTGGTTGTTGAGGGAGCAGAAAAGAATGTCCAAGAACTGTGGGAGAATTTCAGATGATGCAACATAGGTATATTTAAAATATCAGAAGAATGCAGAGCAGAAGTGTTTTCATAGTGGCCAACAACTTTAGAAAATGAATGAAATATGCCAGATCAGAGATCCAGGAAACGCAGAGGTAACCAAGCTGGAAAAATATCCTAAAGTTTACATTTTGGCATATCCTATTTAAACTACCGGAAACCAAGGACAAAAAAGATGCCTTTTTTTAAAAGCTTTTTTTTTTAATTTGACAGTCACAGTGAGAAAGGGAACACAAGAAGGGGGAGTGGGAGAGGGAGAAGCAGGCTCTCCGCCCAGCAGGGACCCTGATTGGAGGGCTCCATCTAAAGACACCAGGATCATGATCTGAGCCTAAGGCAGCTGCTTAATAGCTTAGTCAGCCAGGCACCCCCAAAATATATCTTGAAAGAAGCTGGGATTGGATATGGGGGACACTTTCCTGAAGAGAAACAAAGATAAGAATTACAGCAGACTTCTTGTCAGAAAACTTTATAAGCTAGAAGGGAGTGAAGTGAAATATTTAAAGTATTGAAGGGAAAAAGACCCCACCAGTTATCCTTCAAAATTATCCTTCAGATGTGAAGAAAAGTTAGAGACTTCTTAGATGAACAAAAACTGAGATTTCATCACCAGTAGATCTGTCCTGTAGGAAATGAAATTCTTCGAAAAAAACAAATCATATGGGTCAAAAACATAGATCTGCACAAAGAACAAGCTTTGGAGAAGGAAAGAATAAAAGGAAAACAAAGTCCTTCATTTTTATTAAAAGTAATACAACATAGGGGCACCTGGGTGGTTCAGTGGGTTAAGCAACCAACTCTTGATCTCAGCTCAGGTCTTGATCTTAGCATCCTGAGTTCAAGCCCTGTATTGAGCTCCACATTGTGGAACCCATTTTTTAAAAATTGAATAAATATAAATAAATAAATAGTCATGCAATGTATTGCATGATTATAACATATGTATACATGAAATGAATGACAGTAATGTCATAAGAATGAAATGGAAGAATTGGAAATAGTCTAAGATCTCTATATTACTTGTGAAGTGGCATAATGTTATTTGATGATAGACTTAAATTAGTTAGTATATATTGCAAACTGTAGGATAGCCACTAACTTTTTTAAAAGAAATATAGTCTGTAAAGAGAGGAGATAAAATGGAATCAAAATGCTGAGTTAAAACCATAAAGGGCACAAAAATAGGAAAAAATAAATTACAGGACAATATCTCTTATAAAAATAGACACAAAAATTAACAAAATTGTAATGAATAGAATCCAGTAATATTTAAAATTCTATTATGACTAAGTGGAGTTTATCCACATTGAAAATTAATCAGTATAATTCTCCATATTAACAGAATAAAAGAGGAAAAGCATATAATCATCTCAGTAAGGACAGAAAGAAAGCATTGACAAATTTCAGCAGCTATTCATAATAAAAATTTGAAGGAAATTAAGACTATGTAGGAACTTCTCAAAGCACCTGGGTGGCTCAGCCGGTTAAGCATCTGCCTTCCGCTCAGTTCATGATCTCAAAGTCCTGGGATGGAGCCCTGCATCTGGCTACCTGCTTCTCTCTCTCCCTCTGCCTTTCCCCCAGCTTATGTGCACACACTCTCTCTCTTCCAAATAAATTAAACCTTTAAAAAATAATAATAATATGTAGGAACTTCTATCTTTGGTAAAATGCATCTATAAAATCAACAACAACTTTACAGCTAGCATCATACAAAATGGCAACATAGTAAGTGCTTTCTCCAAGGGTTATAAACAAGCAAGGATTCTGCCCTTACCAGTTTTATTCAATATTGTACAATAGGTTCTAGCCAGGACAATAAGGCAAGAAAAATACATGAAAGCCATAACTGTTGAAAACAAAGAATTAAAACTCTGTGTGTTCTTAAACAACACAGTTGTGTTAGTAAAAATTTTTAAGCTTTTATTGGAATTAATAAGTGAATTTATAAGTTTACAGGAAGCTAGTCCACGAAAATCACATGTATTGTAAATGTTAACAACCAGTTATTAAATAATAAAATGAATATTGCACCTGTACCATACAAATAAAATTAATTCAAAATGGATCACAATCCTAAAGGCAAAAATTAAAAATATTAAATTCCTATGAAAAACAAGGAAAATTTTATGGACTTAGGTTAGGCAAAGTATTTATAGACAGAACAAGGAAACATAAACCATAAAGTAAAATACTGATAAACTACATTGCATCAACATTAAAACCTTCTGTTGCTCATAAACCCCCTTTAAGACAGTGAAAAGTGTAGCCACAGACTAGAAAAAAACATTTGTAATGCATATATATGATAAAGGACGATATTCAGAATATAAAAAAGAACTCTTAGAACTCAACAAGAAAACAAACACCACATCTTTTTTAAATGGGCAAAAGACACAAACATCATAAGATAAACTAATAGTTATTGAGCGCATGAAAAGATGCTAAATTCATTAATCACCAGGAAAATTAAAATTAAGATCACAATGTAATGTTACTTTGCAACAGTAAGAACTGACAAAAGTTTAAGTGTGGACGAGAATACAGAGTAAGAGGAATTTTCATGCATTGGTGTGTGAGACGGTACAACCAATCTGGAGAACAAACTGGCATTTTCTTATAATAGTAAACATATATTTATATAACAGCAATTCTAAAAAAAAAAAGGACATGTACATGAATATTCAGAACAGCTTTATTTCTAACAAAAAAAAATGGACACAGCTCAAATGTCCTAGAGCGACTGAATGGCCGAATCAAATGTACATTCATACAATGAAACACTACTCGGGGCGCCTGGGTGGCTCAGTTGGTTAAGCGACTGCTTTCGGCTCGGGTCATGATCCCGGAGTCCCGGGATCGAGTCCCACATCGGGCTCCCTGCTCGGCGGGAGGCCTGCTTCTCCTCCTCTCACTCCCCCTGCTTGTGTTCTCTCTCTCGCTGTATTTCTCTCTGTCAAATAAATAAATAAAATCTTAAAAAAAAAAAAAAAAAAAAAAAAAAAAAAAGAAACACTACTCAGCAATAAAAAGAAAACTGATCAAAAAGGATGGAAATCAAACTGTTGGTTGTCTGAGGTGAGAGGCAGTGTAGAAAACTGGCTGCATACGAGAGCAAGGGAACTTTCTAGGGTGATGGAAATGCTCTGTATTTTGACTAGAGAAATGAGTTACCTATATGTACCTATCTGTGAGCTATTATTAGAATTTATTTTTAAATCTATATATTTCATTATATAACATTATGTCTTAATAAGATTGACTTTTTAAAAAATGCTGAATGTAACTCAGGATATTTGTTTAAGAAACTACCGATTCAAGAGCAAAAGTAAAGGAAATCAAATCTTCACTAAAATGATTTGAAATACTGTACTTAGAAATAACTAACAAAACCAAAAAATACATACGTAGAACTAAAAGGGAATTCACCCATCAGTGAAATAACTAAAAAGCTCTCTATTAGTTATAAACTATAAATTGTTAGATAACTAAATAACAAAGCAAAACAATAAATTTAGGGTGAATTTATAACTCCAGTATATTTTCTACTTTAGGTTGGCCCTCCTTTACAAGTTTGCTATAAAACTGAAATTTTATCAGAAATTAGATTTTGTTGTTGAAAGTAAAAATAGTAATACAAAAACGGTCAGAAACTATGTAAGAACTACTACAAATATAGGAAAAAGCAAGTATTTTCGGATTATCCATTACTTAGTGGATTAAATTTTTAATTATTGTTAAATACAGTAAGATCTGGGAATGGAAAGTAATCACAAATTCTACTCTTACATTTCATTCATGTTAGTAAATTATGCAACTTCTAGATTCCCTGATCATGTAAATAATTTTAATCATATATTCTTAGCAGAAGAGATCTAACATTGTATTAACTAAATACTGGACCTGTATGTAAAACATATAGCCCAAGACCAAAAAAAGTGTTAGTTTTATTTTCTATAACACATAATGACTAGGCTTCATAGAATATAAACTTGGAGGGACTCAAGTATACTCCAAAAATCATAAAACACTGAACTTTCATTTTCAAACTGATTAAAAATCAGAAGATATTTTTGACATATTTTATGTCGTGTGGCACTTCATATTTCAAAATACCTCACTTTTAAGTTTCAGGAGATTTCAACATGAAAGCCTTCCACAAAGGTAGGCTTTATAAAAGTAATTCTCAGCATATCGATTTGGAATCAACAAAAACAGTTTACAATAACTGTTACTTCAAGGCCAGCCCAGTTCATAGAATCTTCCTTCCTGAGATCTGCTGAAGCAAAAATAAATTCTGACCTATGATATTGTCATGATAGTATATACATAGGTTGGTTCATGATCTTTATTCCGTAAACGGTATTTAGAAATCATGGTAATAATATGATAGTATGTGTTGTAAAGTAAAATAAAAATTTTATCAGATGCATCTCTTTACTACTCGGATTAAGCTAACTTTCTTTTCCAAAGCTAATTAACAAAGCTCAGATGACTAACTCAGCTCAGGTTATGTAAATGCATGCCTTCGTATAGTTTGCATATATTAAGCAGTGGGAGATTGTTTCTTCACTGAGTTTGGAAAAAAACTTAAATTTTCATCTATGTAAAATAAGAGCAGATAATCTGATTTGACATATCTTGAGAAGCCTGGAGGCTCCAGGAACCCCACTGGGCCAGTAGATGATTAGTTAATAAAGGGAAAGCAGCCTGACACCAAGGTGAGCAATGATTAAACCTGTAGTGCAATTCTCTAATAGAATTCAATAAAGTAGCACATTGTTAGCAGAACAATGTTTCTTCAAATGGCATTGATGAGTAGACCTCGATGTGAGCAGAGATTCTGATCAAGGGAAAATGTAGATGTTTATTCCATGAATTTGCTGCTCCCCGGATCTATTCTGTGCAGACAATATATAGGATATCCAGTGTATTAGATTTCCACTGCTTTTGAAAATTGATGCAAGGAGAAAGTATTAGGAGCTACATCTTCCATTCATTTGTTTATTCATTTCAACAGTCTGCTTTGTTTTGTTCTGTGGAAACAGTGCTAACAGCTAGAAATCCAAAGAAGAATAAAACAAAGTTGCTGTCAGGAAGGGGCTTATAATATCATAGGCAAACCAGACATATAAAGAGGTAAATGCATATCAAAGTATGAAGGTGTACTTTGTTAGGAAAGTACACCTGAGGAAGTACAGCCTGAGAGTGTCAGGAAAGTATAGAAGAGATGACATTTAGGAGGGATTTTAAAGAATGACTAAGGTATTTCAGATGGGGAAAAGAATTTCAGGCAGAGGGAACTGAATGGGAAAAAGTTTGAAGTTATGAAAATGAATGTCAATTCAGGAAGCCATAACACTGTCAGCTCAGTCTGTGGACAGTGGAACACAGGGGAAATGATGAGTGTATGTAAGAGGTAAGGAAGGACCAATTTGTGAATAGTTTTGACCGTTGATGTAGACTTCTTTCCATGGACAGTAGATGGAGAGATGCTCAACTGAGCAGGGGAGGAAAAGAACATGATTACAGGTTTTCATGGTTCCCAGGAGATAGTAAACTACTTTTTTCACACAACTCACACATACATGCAAGGTGCCTGGGCATCATTAGAGAAAAGAGAAAATACATTATCGATATAACAGCAAAGATAGAGAAATGGGGTAAGACAGGAGGCTGAGAGACCAGTTAAAACTGCGCAGTGAAGTTGTGATAAAATAAGGATGAGACCTAAAAAGAAGCAGTGGGGAAAAAGCAAGAGAAGTGATATTTGCAATACAAACAACAACATGTCTTGATGAGTTGAAGGGAAAAGATGAAGAGGACATTGTCAAGGATGACAGCTTAGGAATTTGCTTTGGGAGAACGGGCTTCGTGGCATTATTAAGTATCACTGAGAATTTATTTATTTTTATTTATTTATTTTTTTATTTATTTGACAGAGAGAAACAGAGCCAAAGAAGGAACACAAGCAGGGGGAGTGAGAGAGGGAGAAGCAGGCTTCCCGCCGAGCAGGGAGCCCGATGTGGGACTCGATCCCCGGTCTCCGAGGTCATGACCTGAGCCGAAGGCAGTCACACCCACGCATCCCAAGCATCACTGAGAATTTAAAGGGAAAAGTAGAATTGCAATTATGGAGAACACCAGGAAGTCCAAGAGAGGTTTTCCAGGAGACATTCTTGAAAGGAAAACAGTCAAGATCCTTATCTCCTATTTTGTTTTATTTTGTGTTTTTCACTAATTACATTTATTTTCAGATGCACTAAGAAATTCTTTCAGAAGTCCTCTTGGTCATCTGTGTCCTCTTCTTCCAAATGTCACTTACCAGTTTTCCTGGATTCTGTATCTTTCAAAAACTGAACACTGAATTTTCTAGAATAGAAAGCAGAGAAGTTTGTTTCTCATGATAGTCCTTTACACCCTGTAGGAAAATAGCAAAATTAGCATAAGATTACTTAGTTACTTTATCCCTCAAAAAAACAAGAAGTTATGCCCCCCATGTTTCATGTTTATAAGGAGTGTGGGCTCAGTGGACTGCAAGACTATTCCCTGAAGTGGAAATAAGCCTCTGAGGAGGCCTACCCTGCTAACCAAAAATGAAACCAGAGACGGTTTCTGACTTCCTTTTAGCTTTTCCTCTAAAGCAAAATGGGTTGAAACAAGAGTGAAGGACAGTGTGAGAGATGGGAGTCCTCTGTTTTCTTCTATAGAAGCTCTGCTCTGCACCCCTGTACCCATCCTCCATGCATCTCAGGACCCAACAAAGGTTCAGAATCTACTGAGGGATTTCTTATTTTGACTGAATTAAAGAGCTCAGCCTTAATTGAAATATAAGAGTTAAAGTATGTACTTAGCCTTATGATTTATTTTCCATGTGCTGATTTAATGATGATGTAAGACTGTCTGGAATAAAGACAAAAGTTACATCAAGCTGAAAATTATATTTCTAAGCCTTACTTATGATAACAGGTTCAAGCAAGTTTCTCAATTCTCATTAGCGGTTCTTGATCTAGCGACGATTCTCTGGCTCATCAGCAAATGCCATGCTTCTTCCAAGTAGCTCACTCCCATTCCTCTGCTCAGGCCCCAGGCTCTCACACAGAAAGTTCCTAATGGCCTGTAGCCCAGTCTTAAACTCGCCACATCGCTGCAGTATGTCATATTCCATCAGGAGCTACTGTGCAAATAACATATTTCCATTTTTAAAGTCTGAAAAATGTCACAAAAAGCTTTTGGCATTTACATGACTCAGACTTACACCCTCTAATTCTCTCTGCAGCTAATTTCTTATGTTCGATACATATCCACCACAGGAAACCAGGAATAATGATTACAGGAAAAGCTGAAGTTCGACAGCCCAGCCATTAGCATTCACAAGTCTAAAGAGTAGGGATTTAAATGGCACTATCGACAGTTATTTCTTCTATAACAAAAATCAGGACTGTCAACATGTGAGACATTAAAAAATATTCAGTAATTTTAGTTATAGCCTGTAGGGTTTTTTAATGCATTCCTGAGAACTAGCAAAAATCTACAAAGATGTGCACCAAGAGGGCCTAATAGATCAGAGGAGTAAAATTATATTCAATGTGGGTAAAACAGCTTGCTGTATGTTCTCCAACTACTGATCTTATCTCTCATAATCATGCCCCATGCTTCGTTTAATGTTGGACCACACTCACTATGAGAGGAAATTCACGCTTGCATTTTATGAAGCTCAGCATGCAAAATCCACATGCTATGTTTCCATTTCTTCTATCTCACTTTACATAGATTGGGCTTTTATCTTTCTGCTGAATAACATTTGTTGTTTTATTTTCCACGGCTTAATATATAAGGGCTTACTAAAGGAAATGGAGAGACCAGTGGCAGGTCTATCTTAGCCCCAGGAAGAGATTCAAATACACTCTAAAAAATTTGCTCATTTGAATTTGGTTGCATTATATGCATTGCCCCAGTGGGAGAAACAAAGTGTTCATGATTCATATCTGCTCATTGTCAAAGTGTCCAGCAGGTAAAATGGCACAGACTCCATGATAGTATCATAATGTGTTATGTATTCAGCATGCTAACACTACATAACAATTTTTATTTTCTTTTAAAAGAACAACTACAGTGCCAGAGCTGTCTGAAAACTTAGGTCTTTAATTCACTGGTTGAAACTCATACAACTAATTAGCTAATTGTTATCAAGTTGCACAAGTGAATAAACAACTGGTCTGCATCATTTGATTGTGTCCCTAAGACTATTCAGCTAGACACTCATCTACAGGATAATTAGTCTTCTACTGAAACCTCTCCCTGCAAAAATAGAGTTGACCATAAGCATGGCAGATGTCTCTTATAAGGAAAGTGTCATTTCCTTCAACTTTAATAAGCTTCTTTGGTCAACATGTAGGATAGAGTTCTTGGTGATGCCTTTATATCAGATTGCTAACTTAATCATTAACGTATTTCTAAATCAATTGAGATTTCCTAATTAAAATCAGGCAAGAGAAAGGCAGTTTTCTAGAAGGCTCAAGCAGAAGACTCAAGACAGAGGACTCAAGCAGATTTTCACTAATGTGATGAGAAGACTAAACATCTTTGATATATGTATTTATAGTAAATACCAGTTTGATAGAATACTGCCAAATGGCTTTTCTATTCAAATTCATCCTGACTTGCTTCTGAAAATATTTATAACCACTAGACCTTATGTAAGGTGTTGTCTCTGTATTATCTGCTCAATTGTGATATTGAAACCTTTACATAGTTGCCTCAATTAGAAGCATTAAGGGAATTGTTGAAAGGTCACCATAAAAAGCAGTGACTATATCTCCATCATATATATGATAATTTATATTAACTTTAAATTGAATTTTAGGGTCAAGAAGAATTTAAGAGCCTGTTTTATCTCAGTGGGCAATGATACATGGGATACAACACTGAAATTTACCTATGTGCCACTCTGTAATGCTTCAAAGAATAATTCTCCCCCATTGGTTCACGTTCATTTCTCATTTTAAAAATATATACTGAATGTCTTCCATATTTATGTCCTCTGCTAGGAGGTAGAGACTGACAAGTAACCTTAAGCCTTCAAGTAGCTTTCAAAAATCCATCCACTGATCCATTCATTCTTTCAGCAAATATTTACTGTCTATCATGAGGTAGATATTGTGTGATGCTGGTAAAAAAAAAAAAAAAAAAAAAAAAAAAAAAAAACGGACTCTACCCATATGGACCTCAGCTTGTAACTAGGAAGACCAACACACTCACAAATACTTAGTACCCACTAGGCTACGTGCTAATTACAGTGTGTGCTAGATATCCTAGCAGCATAATGAGAAAATGGATTCATTCTACAAGAAAGGGAGATGATGGATAAATGGTTTGGAAGAGAAGAGGCTTAGAAGGCCTTACAAGCTTTACTTTAACCAAGGCCATCAAAAGTAAGTCCCTGGGGAGTAAAGGGCAGCATGGGCAAAGAACAAATGGAACATCACGATAAAGGGCAGAGAGTTGCAAGTGCTTTAGAGGGATGTAGGTCCTCCAGTTTCTTCACTTCGGTTCAAAGCAAAAGTTACAAACTTGTGACCTTCAGACCATTTTCAGCCCTGGACGTGTGCTTGACCTAGACCATGTTTCATGGACAAAATATAAACACAGGAAGAAGTCACAAAAATCCAGATTTCAAGCTTCTTTTGAAAAAGTACATTTTGAGCAACTCTGGACCAGAATGTCTTTGTGAAAATAAACTGCTGTCATGCAATGACACTTACTCCCAACCCCCTTTCTAGAAGCCTGCCTTTCAGTTTTAGTACAGTGCTCACTAGGCCGGCTTCACTCATTAATGTTACTTGACAGGACCTAGCTGCTGTTTTATTTGAGATGCCTGGTTTAAGGTTTTAATACTTCTGAAAAGGCAATTGACCCTAGAGGAAAAAAAATGGAATGTAGCTCTGAACTGTTAATCATTCATTTGTCATTAATTCTTCAGGTGTAAATGAAGGATTGGAGAGCAACCTAGAGCAGAGGGATGGAAAACAGAGCACAAGATTATTAAGCATTAGAGTGTTTGGTTTTGTAAAGAATTTCATAGAAAGAATAAAAGAAGCAGAGCTTCACAATTTCATACTTTTTCCATGGCTAATCAAAAAATATTCACTTCAAACTAGGAACCCACTATGAGAATTAGAGTTAAAATGCTGACCTCTTCTTAATTCTTGACTGTGCTTATTTATTTCGAGTGACCCTGTTTACAAGCCTGTAATTTTAACGGTTAAAATTCTAAGTCTCTCTCAGGGATCTCCTGAAAAGCTATTGGCCCTGTGCCCACTCACTGAATTCTAGCCATGGACATTATCCCCAGGTAATTAATATGTTCACTTACAGGGGGAAAAAAAAAAGCCAAGTATCACATAGCATTGTTTAACCTCCTTCTCAGATAACGTACTCAGTGTCAGAATTATCTGTACTGCCTTGGGGCTTTTTTGAAGAGTGAATATCTTTGCACACACTGTCAGCATACACCATGTAGGAATAATTATCATCATTAACCTGAGTCTTATTAAGCTGCCTGCTTATTAATATGTATTGCCATTCACCATAAGTGCTAAGTTGTGGCAGAAAAACAAAGAGATAGCTGAATAAAGATGGCATCCCAGTCTTCAGTAACATTATTAAAATATTTAGAAAGGGAATCTAATGAGTTTGCCTTTTCTCTTAAAACACACAAATCCAGGGCACCTGGGTGGCTCAGTCATTAAGCATCTGCGTTTGGCTCGAGTCATGATCCCGGAGTCCCGGGTTCAAGCCCCACATTCGGCTCCCTGCTCTGCAGAAAGTCTGCTTCTCCCTCTCTCACTTCCCCTGCTTGTGTACCCTCTCTAGCTGTGTTTCTCTCTGTCAAATAAATAACATTTTTAAAAACAAACAACAACAACAACAAAACACACACAAATCCCCAATTCTCCTAACCTTGAAAGAACATGTCAGGTAAATAAAATCTTATATATAAGAGGAAGAAAGAGAGATTCTTGGAAAGAACCAAAAGCGTGTATCATCCATTCATAAAAGACAAAGGGAAAAATCAATGATAAGATCAAAATGGTTACGAATTACTGAATTCCACATTCCAAATGTGACATATGGAAGCCATGTGCTTAGAACCCACAAATCGAAAGCAGATGACACATTTGTGCTAGCTTTCTATCAGACCTTTAAAGAGTCCCCAAACTCTAGGGGGCAACTTCTATAGAGGGAAGTGTTGCCCATACTAAGTGTAGAGAATTAATGCCTAAAAGTGGGCTGTGGGGTGGGATGAGTAGTGTGATTCCTCAGTGAAGCAGCATGGTTGGGGCTGTTTGGTAGCAGGGCATTCTGAGTTAACAGTAGAGTCAGGACTTTATCAAATACAGAATGTAAGAAGAAGCACAGACCTACTCTAATGACAGATATGGGAAATTAATGAAAAGAATCCAAAACTTAACATTTCATGACAAACGAAGCCATATTTTGACAGCCAGATTTCAAAAAAAAAAGTTACACTTGGCCTCCATAAGCTACCTTGTCTTTCCATTTATTAGCCTTCAATTGTGTTTAGAGGTACCAATTCTCAGGGAGAGAAATGAAACATGAGAGACTTTGGACAGAGAAACAAACTGAAGGACTTGGAGGGAGGGAGTGGGGATGGGAGAGCCAGCTTGCTGGTGGATACTAAGGGCACCTATTGCATGGAGCACTGGGTGTGGGGAATGGGCAATGAATCTTGGAACACTGAAAAAATAAAAAAATAATAAATAAATAAATAAATAAATAAATAAATAAATAAAATTTTTTAAGATTAAAAAAGATTAAAATTTAAAAAAAATTGTGATGGACCTCACCTTTCCCTTATCTCTCCTGAGAAAATGAATGGAAACAGCAAAGTGATCTGATAGAGATAAAGCTTCCCATTCTCATGAAGCTACTTCCCTTTACCCTCACCCCCCTCCTACCCAGTACAGCCCCACCCCCTGCCTGTACGCACCTGTATTTTGGATTCACTTACAAGGGTGGACTCAGGTTTTGTGGAGCCTGAACTATATATATAATTTGGGTAGTTCTCTTTCAGGAAATGTTATAATATTATGAATACAAAATTAGATATGAACATGAATATTCATTTAGAATGAGAAAGGAAATCACAGTAAAATCAAATGTAAAAAATCTGAAAAATACTACAAACATTACAAAATGCAGAAAATAGTACAGAAGAATTTTATTTAATAAACTCCCTGACACACCCTTTAATACTTTTCTTCCACTTTTGGCTGCATATTCTTTGGTCACCTCTTCACATAACAACAAATGTGTAGTTTTCTTCTATAAAAAAAATAAAAAGATAATTCAGCCTTCCTAACATAGTTGATCAACTTTGGTTTTATTAGTAGTAATGAGAATGCATAAAACATGAAATGTCAACACAGACTTAATCACCATGTATAGACCTGCTAGAAATTTTATGTCCTATAACAAAGAATTTCTGATAAATTCCATTTTGTGACATTCCCATCAAAAACTAAAATGACATAGGGTACATTTGAAATTTCTTAAGTTGCATCACCAAGTATATTCACGATAGGCAAGAACTCCTATTTTGACTGAGTGTTGATGTTAATGGAATCTTCCCCTTGTAATTTTAAACGTCTGATGACTGGGAATACTTTCTATAAGCTAGCTTCTGGAATTATATACTTTGGACCTTGTTTCTCATCTTCCACCTGTATCTTTCTGGTGGTGACCACATAAGATACATTCATGTCATGATAAGACCTCTGGCCCTACACACTTAAGGGAATCCGCCCAGTGGGTATTTGGAGTATTTTAACTATACCTGGCTAGGTAATTTTTTTTTTTTTTTTCTGGCTAGGTAATTTAACAGAGAGGAGATTAAAACCATGTAAATATTTACAAATATGCACCACCCAACCCAAGTTTAGTGTATCTGCAATTTGGCTTGCCCTTGATCTGCTTTGAGATAGCATTGCAGAGCCATCTGACAAAAAAGAAATGAAGAGAAGTGACAGTGAGAGAGACATCTCACCTTAACTTTAGCCAGCTTTATCAAACGATATGACCCTGTAGACGTGTTGAGGGGCCTCTCCTGTTACCTTACAAGTTACAAGTTTCATTAGCTTCAAAGTAGTGGTCCTTCTGTACAGTTTAAAGGTCTGGTAGAATTTTTATGTCTCAAAATTCCATGATTTAAGGCATACATACATACATATATGTGTAGAAATGTGAAGGCTTCAAATTAAAAGCAAATAAATAGTAAACTCACATAGAGAATATACTTAATTGAGCAGTTAAAATGAAGCCATAAAGTCTGTAAAAGAAGGGGACAATATTGACCAACATCCTGTGACTCTGCAAACTCTGGATCAGATCCAACGAATTGATACTTAGCTACCATTTCTTATGTTTGATTTTTTTTTTTACATAATTATCTCCATGCTTTTAAATCATTTGCTAACATGTAAGCTCTTTCTCTGCTTCCTAAATTCTATATGCATCCCTCGCTGGAGCAGTTTGAAAACAAAATACATAATTCCTCCACCAAGCCAGTAACAAATTAATCAAAGGTCTAACACTAAAAAAAAAGAAAATTCCTACTCTGCTGCTATTTGGGGGAAAAAAAGCTGAAAGATTATCTCTTTCTCAGAAGAGGGAACAGATCTAAAAGTTGAACTGCTGGACAGATGAGGCCAGTGCCCACCTTGTATCTTCTGCTCTAGGGCACATCTTTCTGGAACTCCTTGTTTTTCTTTTCTGCTTGCTTAGCCACCACTTCAGTCTTGGCCCTTATCTTCTTACTACAACAGTAGCTAAATAACTGATCCCTCTTCACTATGTTATCCAGTTAATACAAGACTGTTTCCAAACCAAATGGAGCTTTAATGATTTAAAACTTGGAGGCTTTGCTTTATTAGACCCTTTACTTTATTAGATCCTTGCTGTAACTAATCAGATAGATCAACATTGAGCAGCTGATGTGTGAATTGCAGGAGACAGAGCTGCATCACAACAGTGTTTTACTGCCACAAACTTAACCCTTTATACTCAGCTTCAAGTCTTTCAACATTTTCATGAATGAACATGCTGGAAAGACAAGGATGGAAGAGAGGGGCAGGTATCTCTAAGAAAACACTATCTAGGGCACCTGGGTGGCTCAGTGGGGTAAGCCTCTGCCTTTGGCTCAGGTCATGATCTCAGGGTCCTGGGATCGAGGCCCGCATGGGGCTCTCTGCTCATCAGGGAGCCTGCTTCCTCCTCTCTCTCTCTGCCTGCTTTGTGATCTCTCTCTCTGTCAAATAAATAAATAAAATCTTGAAGGAAAGAAAGAAAGAAAGAAAGAAGGAAGGAAGGAAGGAAGGAAGGAAGGAAAGAAAGAAAGAAAGAAAGAGAAAGAAAGAAAGAAAGAAAGAAAGAAAGAAAGAAAGAAAGAAAGAAAGGAATACACTATCTAAAAGATATGAAGCACCCAGGCAAAAAGGATGTATATTTGATAAGGATTGTTTATGTAATAGCATTGATATTATCCAAGTAGACTAAATCTGGTTTTTTTTTTCCCCACAACTTGGAAAGTCTCATAATTTGGGACTTCATCAAAGAAATCAGGTTACAAAGAAGTAAAGAGATTCTATTTCCTTGAATATCTAAGAGCAATATTAGTAAATTTGTAATCCCACCCTAAATAATTGAAAAAAGAAGGAAGAAAGGAAAAGGAGAAAGGGAGGGAGAAAGGAAAGGAGAAAGGGGGGAAACAAGAAATCTATAAAACTTTCATAGAATGGAGAAGGCATTCCCAGTCAGATGAAAACATGAATTGTAAAGACAGCCTTTCCAGAGAAAACCCAATTCCAAAGCCAGTGTCTCCAGAGCATTTGAATTAATAATAACATTCTAACTAGTCTTTGAGATACAGAAAGCGATCAGATTTTAAAACACACACACATACACACACACACTCTCTCTCTCTCTCTCTCTCTCTCTCTCTCAGTTTTCGAAAGGTTGACTAACTTTATGAGATATTTTGTTACAAAGAAATAATTGGGGGGTGGGTATCTGGGTAGCTCAGTCGGTTAAGCATTCACCTCTTGATTTTAGCTCAGGTCATCAGGTCATGATCTCAGGATTTTGACATTAAGCCCCACTTTGGGCTCTACTCTGGGCATGGAGTCTACTTGATTCTCTCTCCCTCTCCTTCTGCCTCACCCTTTCTTAAAAAAAAAAAGAAGAAGAAGAAGAAGAAAGAGACAAAGAGATTTGGCGCTTATAAGAGTTTCTTGTACAACAACTTATTTCTTATGTCTCATATATCTTATTTTACATAGGAGCTTTGCAGTAGCAAATTTCTACCGTATCTGTCTGATGTGAAAATATCTGATTAATTCACGGAATAACCTGAATGTGAATTAAGTTATCAACATATAACAACTAAAAATTATTGCAATTAATCAACTGATCCAAAATATACAAGATTATTACCAGCCAAAAGAAATATTTAGAAAGCCAAAAACCTCAGTTATTTTTAATCTAACTCCATGTAACTAATTCTTTAGATATTTTTGTGTTAACTTAAAACCTCCATGAACTAGGTTTATGAGACATATTCATTTACCTTTCATTCATTTACCTTTTCAACATATTTAATTCAAATTTTATTTATTTATTCAAAATATTTATTAAGCACCTACTCTATGACCAGCATTGTTCTAGGAGAGGATTGGATTAACTAGGAGGGGACTGAATTAACAATGAACAAAACTGACAGACTTGTCAGCCCTCATGATCTTACATTCTACCAAGTTTCTCTTGTTGTATCATTGAGAATTTTACTTCTGAAAATAGGAAGCATTTGAATTGTATTAATCACTTATTGAATGCCAAAAACCTTGAAACAGTGCTTATGTTTGGCAAACCTGTGTAAAGAACATGTGGGTAATTTTAAGGATTTCCTGACCAATATAAAAGAAGGAAAATGTTTGTTTATTCAAAAGTAATAAAAGATTTTCAAGTGTATTTTTGGCAATATTCTGATTTTTGTTTTAGTCATTGACTAAAGTACTTAATCCTTTGGGGAAGATTACACTCTCCTGTAGCTTTGGCACAAGAAATAAGTGATTGAGGGGTGCCTGGATGGCTCAGTGGGTTAAGCCTCTGCCTTTGGCTCAGGTCATGATCTCAGGGTCCTGGGATGGAGCCCCCACATCGAGCTGTCTGCTCAGTTGGGAGCCTCCTCCCCCCTCTCTCTCTGCCTGCCTCTCTGCCTACTTGTAATCTCTCTCTCTTTCTCCCTCTCTCTCTCTCCTGTGTCAAATGAGTAAATAAAACCTTAAAAAAAAGAAATAAGTAATTGCATATACAAGCTCTTCCAAAGTGTGTTACTTAGGTATTGGGAAAATAGTTCTCATTGGTTTTAAGGATCAACATTCTATTTTATTTTTTTTTATTTTTTTTTTAAGATTTTATTTATTTGACAGAGAGAAACACAGCCAGAGAGGGAACACAAGCAGAGGGAGTGAGAAAGGGAGAAGCAGGCTCCCTGCTGAGCAGGGAGCCCAATGTGGGACTCAATCCCGGGTCCCCGGGATCATGACCTGAGCTGAAGGCAGTCGCTTAACCAACTGAGCCACCCAGGTGCCCCTCAACATTCTATTTTAAGAGCCCTGGAAGTGTAGGGCATGAGACTGAGGTTTAAGTTCCAGTACAGACCCTAAGTGACCATTCACAAGATGATTTCTGTGCTTCTGATACATATTAGGTTATCTATTTTAGCAAGCATTTGAACTCAGTTGAATACATTTAAATATCTTCAACAGCTTGATTTATATTTGTGAAAAACCTCTTGAAATCTAACTGCGCGGTTTGTACATCACCAAAGTAACTTTAATAGTAAGTATCCCAGTTGTTCTAGAAACGTTGTGGACCTTCTATTTAAACTAGTCTTCATTTGAATGTGCTCCCTAATAAAATTTATTATTTTATCTTTTATTTTATTATTATCTTATATCTTCACAAAATGTGCTCTATAATAAATACCTTATATTCAAAGAATATTCATATCTGCAATTTAGTAGCTATCCTTTGAGTACTTGAAAATAAGATATTTCATCCTCTTAATGTTTAATATCAAAGCAACCACTGGAGTTTTTGAAAGCTAAACTTAGAGGGCAATTTTCAGTATTCTCAATTTTTAAAATTCCTGACAGACATCATTTATATAGTATGAATATTGGCAAGAAGAGTCCTAGGAAACCCATTCAGAAACAAGTCCAGGTGTGTAAACTCATGAAATACACACTAGGTTTAATATTTTATCCAGGATTGTTAAAGGTTTCTCATTTAATATTAATGAAGCCATAATATCTTCCTGTTCCATTTCCCCATCTAGAAGAGGACTAAAATTTTACCTGCCCCTACAAAACTGGCACTGATAAGTGAGAAAATCACCCAAGGCTCCCAAGGCAAACATTATACCCTGGAAATAAATTAGGCACATCTGGAAGCAACATTAAAACTCTTTTAGGCCACTTGGGTACAGCTGCAATCATTTGTTAGTAAACGATACTCCAGCAGCATAGATGAATGCACTTTTAAGAACCCATTTTACTCCCAAAGAGAAACTAAAACCTTAGAAGTTTCCCACTGAATATTCAAAATCTAATGAAATTGAAATCACATTTAGAATAGATCTGCTTTCTTTTCACTTTCTGATTCTGTATTGATACGTTGTTTTTTGTTCATCATTTCTCTTGAATTGTCCTTAAAAGTCATGAAATTAATCTCCATTTTCATACCCTTTACTGTCCAGCCCCAGAAGCTGTATGAGCTCTCCCTGCTTTCCATTGCTATTGGCTGTGTGGTGTGTTTAGGTAATCTGAGCCATTCTTAGATTCTTTTTTCTAATATTTTAGATTGTTTCCACTGCTAATATTTGAGGCTCTCCATTTAAAGCCAGAGGATGCCCATTTAATTTGTAACAATTTTAAAAATAATAACTGGGCCGACAAGTAAGTTACATCATTGAAATTAGTTTCAGTCCACTGGGCAGTTTCCTGCTGCTGCAGTGTTCCTTAGCAGGAAGAGTCCTGGGTTACTCTGAAATTTATCAGGAAAAGAAAGGAATGGGGAGGCAAAATAGATCCAATTTCGGAGTACTAATAGTTTGAAACCACTTCTAGGTTATCTGTAGGTTCTTCTCCAGTTTTTGCGTGGTCATGTTATGAAAATAATAAAGAAAAAAGGACAAAAAATAATCCTGGCAAAGATATTCCAACTCTGAATGAGACCAGTAGTGACTGTTTTGTTTTGTTTTTTTAATGTCAAGTTCTTTGATAGAGTTAATGTGGAACGCCACTTTTTCCAAGTACACTTTATCGAAGCATATGTTATTCAGTATGTTTTTAACAATGTTTCATGTAGAAAAATAATGATAATTAGCTTGAGAAAATTATCCCCTGCTTCAGAGTACCTATTGCTGCTGTTGTCTTCTGCATGTCACTGCACTTTTAACTGAAAAATATTTTTATGCCCTGTGAGTGGCAGTTTTTAAATTAACAACACCTCACATTATTCAGAAGAGACTACGAAAGAAAAACACACCAGCATGCTTCTCACTAGGAAGTTGGACCATGTTGTCATTCAAAGAGGACTGTGGACTTGCATGCCCTACAGGCCCAAAAAATATGCCATTTCTCACTTTCTAGGTCTTCACTGCTATAGCTCACCATTTAATGCAAGACACTCACAGGCCTCTACACATGAAATTTGGCACAGTATCCTAAAATATTGAATTTGTCTATTTTGTGCCGTCAATTTGCTGAAAACCAAAATTCCTATCAGAGCCAAAAATATAAAGGATAGCAATATATTCTTTCCTTTAACTTTCATGACTTCAGCCTCTGACAGAAGCCTTAATTTATTATAACTACTACAAGGAGCTACATTTTAGCATCAAGAACTGTAAGTCAGCCCCAGACACACAAGCCTGCCAACTCTAATTCATTTGGAATGAGGTGAGATTCAATCATTTATTTTCCCACTGAGCAGATTTGTGTTGCCTTTAAAAGTGAAAGAACTCAGTATCCCTTCAGAAGCTATTCAGGATTCATTGAAATTTTGTTGACAATCATGTTTTTAGGAATAAGTGAATATGGCATGAACTAGAATAATCAGATATTATAGCCAAAAATCATTGCTCATTCTTCTGTTATCTCAATGACCCAGTCAATGACCTAGAAAAACTGACTATGTAGAGGTGTCAACCTACAGTCTTCAGGGAGAGAAAAAAGTATGCTGGGGAGGTAGAGTTGATCAAAAATGAGAGTGAAGGATGGGGCTCCTGGGTGGCTCAGTCCTTAAGCATCTGCCTTCGGTTCAGGTCATGATCACAGAGTCCTAGGATCAAGCCACTCATTGGGCTCCCTGCTCGGCGGGAAACCTGCTTCTCCCTCTCTTACTCCCCCTGCTTGTGTTCCCTCTGTAGGTGTGTTTCTCTCTGTCAAATAAATGAATAAAATCTTTGGGAAAAAAAAAAGAGTAAAAGATAAAATGAAAAAAATTTAAGACTTCTGGGCGAAAAAGATATTTCAGATTTTCCCAAAATATTTAGATCACCAAACTAAGTATTACTTTCATTAAAGGCAGTACTTTCATTAATAAAAGTCAAATCAAAATTAAAATAACTATTGAACTCCTAGAAAAATCAAAGTACTAAAATATGAATAGAACTGTTTATAACATATATGAGGGAGACATGAAATGCAGATATAACTAACCTTTTAAATAGTAATAGAAAATAGTCATAAAACTTTGTATAAATTATGAGTGAATTCTATAGTCAATAAGTGCTAAGAGATTAGAAAGAAAATAAAACTGAAATGTAAGAAGAAAACTAGCTGTAAGATTTGAGAACAAAAAGAAAACATATATAAAATCTTGGTGAATTTCTTTAAAAATAAGTGTTACCAATGTTCAGACACTAAAGTTCTTTTTCATCTTTCCTTTTTTTTTTAAGATTTCATTTATTTATTTGACAGAAAGACACAGTGAGAGAGAGAACAGAAGCAGAGGGAATGGGAGAGAGAGAAGCAGGCTTCCCAATGTGGGGCTTGATCCTGAGATCATGACCTGAGCCAAAGGCAGACACCTAACGACTGAACCACCAGGCACCCCTCATCTTTCCCTTTACGAGGGGATAAAAACTAATCTACAAAAGAAAGTATTTTTTATTGGAAAAAGTCATTGAGATCAGATTGCCGGCAAAATACACAGATAGAAAACAAACACGAACACAGATGCAAAAATCCTAAACAAAATATTAACAATGTTTAAAATATCCACAATGCTTAAAAAAATTATAACTTAGCTAGGCTTATTCCAGGTATTCAGGGATAATTTAACATAAGAAAATCTTTTATTATGATTTTCTCGTATTCACAACTTAAATTTGAAGACCATATGTGTATCTCAAGTGATGCAGAAAATCATTTAATAAAATTCAACTCTCATTCTTGAGAAACCTCTCAATGATAACAGAGCATTTCTAATCTGATAAAGTACAGCTAACAAAATATAGGTTGTTACATATGAGTTATACCTTGATAGTTTCCTTAAATAATTCAAAATTTAAAAGTATGGATCTCCCACACTTTCTGGATAGCAAGGTTCAGCAGCCCCATATTGACTCCACTTTCTCTTTCCTTATGTTTGGAGAAGGAAAGCCCTGAATCAGTACAGGAAGTATTGGCAAGAAATGAAGGCTGTTCCAATCTGAGACAATAGGAATACTAGCCAAAAAAAGCCTCATGGCCAGAGGATAGGATCTCCATTTCTCTATCCTCATATTCCTCCCTTTACAGCAATGTAATTGAAGTGAACAACCAAGAAAGACTACAGGAAGTCTGCAAAACCTTTAGATTATTTTCTCTGACAGTAACCTCAGCTATAGGAAATACACATATCTGGAGTTTCTCAGAAAGATGTGTGGTTGCATTTTTAAAAGAGGTATATTCCATCTAGTTTGCTTTAGGTTCGTCCATTGCCTGTTTACCTACTGCTTCCCCAGTGCTCCTCCTTTCTTTATGTAGATCTGAATTTGTGGTCTGTATCATTTTCCTTCTCTCTAAAGAACTGTGAGCATTTCTTGCAAGTCAGTTCTGTTGCTAACAAATTTCCTCAACTTTTGTTTGTCTGAGAAAGTCTTTAGTACTCATTCCCTTTTGAAGGATAATTTCACAGGATACACAATTCTAGGTTGGTTTGAGAGTTTTTGCTCAACATCTTAAACTGCTTGGTTCAATGAGCTTTCTGGATCTGTAGTTTGATATATGGCATTATTTTGAAGGATTTTTCAGTCATTATTCTTTCAAGTATTTCTTCTGGATTTTTATCCCCTCTTTTTCTTCTACTATTCCCATTATAAGTATATTACTACCTTGCCATCGTATGCAATCTTCAAATACTCTGTTTTGTTTTGGGGGTATTTTTTTTTCAGTCTTTTTTCTATTTGCTTTTTAGTTTTGGAGGTTTCTGTTGAGAAGTCCTTGAGTTCAGAGATTCTTTGCTTGACTATATTCTGCCTAATAGTCCATCAAAAGCATTCTTCATTTCGGTGAGTTTTTATCTCTTGCATTTCTCTTTGGTTCTTCTATAGAATTTCTATCTCTTTACTCACATTACTCTTCTGTTCTTGTGTGATGTGGACTTTACCCATTAGAACCCTTAGCATATTAATCGTAATTGTTTTAAATTATAAGTCTGATTATTCCAACATTCCTGCTATATCTATCTGGTCCTGACACTTCTGGCTTTTCAAACTTGTGGTTTTTTGCCTTTTAATGTGTCTTGTGATTTTTTTTTTTTCTTGATAGCCAGACATGATCTTTCTGGATAAAAGGAACTGATTTCAGGCCTTAAATAATTTGGTAGTAAGGTATGGGGGGAGAAGAAGCACTCAACACCTCTGTGATTAATTTTCAGTGTTTTAGTCAGCCTTAGCCTCTGGACTCCACAGTGTACACAGGCTTCTCAGGTTTTCACTCCTTAGGTGAGACAGAACAGCTAATGTGGCGGGGATTGGATATATCTCTTCCTCCATGTGAAAGGCTTGAGGCAACTGAAATTCAGTGGGTTCCCCACCACCACCACAGCCCAGTTAGATGCTGATAAAACCCCCAGTAGGTCAGAATATAGTTAACTATTTTTGTCCAGTTAGATGCTGATAAAACCCCCAGTAGGTCAGAATATGGTTAAGGACAGAATGCTTTGGCATATTTCTCCTTTTCTCCTCCCTCTACCAGAAGTAGGTGGGTCTCTCTCTCCAATACTGACTGAGAACATGGAGAATGTGGGGGCACTCCAATGACTAGGTACCCCTGGAGTTTTTCTCTCTTGGATTTGCCCACCATGCACCCCCACAATTTGTCAGTTACATGTCAGGTTTCCTTTCTAGGCATTGGTTTCCACAGAAGTTTCTGTTGTGGTGGTTTGTGATTTTCTGTACTTGCCTGTCTGTCTTTCTAGTTTGGGGGAGGAAATTTGCCCTGTGACCTCACTTTTCATATAGATCTAAGAAAAGTTGTTGATTTTTCAGTTTGTCTAGCTTTTTATTTGTTGTTAAAATTAAGTGGCACCTTCCAGCCTGCTTACATGCTGGACTGGAAACTAGAAGATCCCAGATAATCTTAAAAAGAAAAAAATATTAATTCCAGCATGTGGAGACATCAGCTTGGTGTATATTATTCTAAGTCTTTTATTGTGTGTGTGTACCTATTTATTTATGTATGCATACATGCATATGTATATGTGTACGTGCATAAACATATGTACTAGTTCTATATACATATATTAGTTCTTCCACTAAAAACTGATTACTCTTCTTTTAAAAAAAGTATTAAAAGCCTCAAACAATGAGACATGGACCTTGCCAAGGCATAGGCAGTGCATATAAGAAACAGATGATTAGTATGCATAATTTTTTTAAATTACCAATTAATAAGGAAAATATATATACCACAAAGAAAATTAGCAGACATTATAACCTAAACAATTCACAAAAGGGGAAGTATGAATAATCAGTCAATAAAAGAGACCCCTCCTTATATAGAATGGAAGGTCCTACTTAAACATCAGTGAAATAACATTTCACACTAATCAGATTAAGAAAAAATAATCTGACTATATCAAGAGTTGACAAGAACATAGAAATTCACTGCTATTCACTGCTGGTGAGACTATAAATGTGGAACAATTGATTTGAAGAACCAATTAACAATTGATAATAAAGTTGAAGATAGAATATCTTATGACCCAGAATCTTACTTCTAGTTATACATCCTAGAGAAACATTCGTGAATTATATAAAGTTATTAATACAAGACGGCTTATACAGCATTGTTTGTAATACTGAAAAAAATTAGAATAGCTAAGTCCAAATATAGAAATAAAGAATGATGCATGATAGTGCCATTCACAGAAAATGAATAAAGTGTGGCCACAAACACCAACATGAATGAAGCAATAAAAGCAATAAGCAGAAGTCTGTATTCAGTAAGTACCATCTACATAAAACCATATCTGTGATGTAACATTATGAGCAATCTGCTGGAACTTTAAATATAAAGTTCAGGAGAGTAGTTTTCACAGAGGAGGGCAGAGGTAAAGGCAGGTGGAATTGGGGGATGAGTTTTAGCTTTAATTGTGTAGATAATGTATTATTTCATAGGTTATGTAGTAGGTGCATCAAGGCATACTTATTATCATTTCTGAATGTTCTTTTTTTAAAGAGTTTATTTATTTATCAGAGAGAGAGAGAGAGGGAGAGAGTACACACAAGTAGGGAGAGTGGCAGGCAGAGGGAGAAGCAGGCTCCCTGTTCAGGAGCCTAGTGTGGGACTTGATCCCAGGACCTGGGATCATGACCTGAGCCCTGGAAGACACTTAACCGACTGAGCCATTTAGGCATCCCTCATTTCTGAATGTTTTTAAGCATTTTGAATTAAATTTTTAAAGAAAGCAAAATATATGAAAGTAGGTTTGGGCACCTGGGTGGCTCAGTGGGTTAAGCCTGGGCCTTTGGCTCAGGTCATGATCTCAGGGTCCTGGGATAGAGGCCCACATAGGGTTCTCTGCTCAGCAGGAAGCCTGCTTCCTCCTCCCTCTCTGCCTGCCTCTCTGCCTACTTGTGATCTCTCTTTCTTTCAAATAAATAAATAAAATCTTTTAAAAAAATAAAAGAAAGTATGTTCTTATGATTTTGCTAGAAGTCTCAGATCAGGAAAGTAAAAAATCTTTATTTCACACTATTGTTCATGACTTGTATGAAAATAATATTTAGAATAGAATGATTAAGAATTAAAATTCATTAGCATTTGACTGCAGTGAAGTCTCTTGGCAAACTGTAAATTTGCATTGTTGTAAACACTTTTTTTATTGTATTCTTGTAAACATAACATTAGGTTCTGATAATTATTCAAAATAATCACTGATTTGTACCATTCTGCCAGAGTTAAAAAATTCTTGTTAACACTCCGATAGAACAAAGACATTTAAAGAAATATTAGTAAGATATTGGTGTTCCTAGTCGAAGCTCAATATCCTATGAATAAAAAATAGAAAGTAGAGTAACCTCGGCATAATGGGCAGAAGATTTTAAACTGAACTGCTTGTTATTAATATTATTATTATATGTATTATTAATCAGAAAGCTCCTTATCATGCCTATGCCTTTGATGATCAAAGTGAGCCAATCGCTATTCAAGATCCCACCCACCATCCTGGCTTGCCAAGTTCTGGAATTTCTCTAGAAGCATACAGGAATGTGGGCACACTTAATTTCTCCACTGAAAAATGGAAAACTGTTATTTTTATGTACCCTTTGATTACATTTATCGTACTTGACATAGTGAAGAACATTAAACAAAATAATTCTTTCCCAGAACAAAATCTTTTGGGGGCACCTGAGTGGCTCAGTGGGTTGGGCGATTGACTCTTGGTTTCAGCTCTTGTGCTGATCTGGGGATCCTGGTATTGAGCCCTGCTTCAGGCTCAGCAGGGAGTCTGCTCCCCCTCTCCCTTCCTTTCTACCCCTCCTTGCACACTTGCACACACTTTTTCTCTCAAATAAATCTTAAAAAAAAAATCTTGTAGAACTGTACACACAAAAAAATACATAATGGAAACACAAATGATATTTCCAGTGAAAACAGAAAAAAAATCAAAAAGTTTTACTGACCTTTTATTAGAAGAGATGGGGAATTAACAAACCATATTTATTTCACAAATCCATGGTTACTGGATTTTCTGAAACTCTTAATGAATTCTTAAAAAAAATAGCTTATACTGATTTGATGAAAAGAGCCATTAGGGTCATAGAAATTTCCAAGGAAACATATTTAGCAATTTTTCCATTTAACACTTAAAAATAAACAATCGGGACGCCTGGGTGGCTCAGTCATTAAGCATCTGCCTTCAGCTCAGGTCATGACCCCGAAGTCCGTGGATCCAGCCCCACATCAGGCTCCCTGCTTGGCGGGAAGCCTGCTTCTCCCTCACTCACTCTCCCTGCTTGTGTTCTCACTCTAGGTGTGTTCCTCTCTGTCAAATAAATAAATAAAATCTTTTAAAATAAATAAATAAACAATAGATCATTGTTTTTATAAATCATGTCCATAGTTTTTGTCAGTCCCTAGTTACCAGTCTTTTTTCTGTAAAAATATTGTATAGAACCTAAGCTAAAATATCTTGTATAGTTACCCTCAGGGTCAGGTGAATGGCAAAACAATGGCAGGGAATCTTTCAGTTCAGTCTGTTTATGAAAATTGTGCATTGTGCCTGGAAGAGTTACATGGTGTGCCAAATCAGGCTTAAAGTACCATTAGAATTTCTCTGCTAGCCAAATGCATAAAGATTTCTTTCCAATTGCCCAGCCTTCGCTTCAAGGATAGAAAGAGACATGTTTACCTAACCCCTATTTTTCTGTCCACTCCCAGAACAGATTCTTAAGTGCAGATCAGCTAAAGAGCATGGCCTGCTTCACTTACCTTTCCTGCTCTACACACACAAGATTTCCTTTAGGCAAGATTTGGTTGAATCATGTCTTAGCAAAACTGAACCTTTGAGAACAAAAATAATAATTAAAAAAATAAAATAAAGCTGAAGACACAAGTCTTTTCCAGTTCCAGATCATCAAATTTGCTAACATCTGGCTGAACTTTAAATTTAAAAATAGGGTAACAGCCTTATACTATTGTGAGAGATTTCTATATCATAAAGTTATGTGGGAATATTTTTTTTTAATTTTCTTGGCAGCTCAACAAAACATCACTCTTAAATTTAGCTTGTGAGTGTATTCTTTATACCTCATTGCTTTGCTTCAGTTTAATTATCGTACAAGCTTTTACAAATGACTCAAATGCTCAATATTTCAGACAAATGCAACCATTTTGAATCACACAAGAAACACCTTGCTGGTTGTTGACATTAAGCACATGTGACAACTCATTAGAAAAAGAAATATACTCGGGAAAACTTTGCAAAGTTAGTGACTCAAGGCACTGACCCGCTTCAAATTCAAACTAAGTTGTTTCGATTTTTCTTACAGTATTAATATCATAGATTATTATAGAGATTTCCATTTTCCCCTTATTATGTGCATCACCAAGTATTTTTTTCCAAACTTACACTTTCTTCTGAGAATCTCTGAGATAATTGCCCAAGTCATTCAAGACAAAAATTGCTTTTACATAAAATATATACAAATATCAAAATTATGGACTCTAGATTTGCAATTATGAATCGCCTAGTTATTAGAAACCATACAGCCCCTTATCAGTCATGTCTCCCTTCTCTTCTCATTGAAATAATCATTTAATAACTAGAGGGGCTTTGTTCTAAATCAGCTGATATACCTCCCATATAGCATACACAAAAACATTATTTAATATTGAGCTCAAGAAAACTAGTTGATTTGTTAAGTTCATAAACTGATTTTAGTATTAATTTCCTCAGCATGTAGACCTTGGCTTCATTGGCAGGTTAACACTATTAGTTCAAAGTCAAATTTTTTCCTGTACTCTGAAGACAGCAATAATGAAAGATGATGATGATAGATAGATAGATAGATAGATAGATAGATAGATAAGAATGAACAGCCAGGCAAAAGAAAAATTAAAATTAAAATATATGCACCAGAAACAGACCAGAAATAGGTTTAAAAGTAAAGGGTGAATCTGTGGGCCCGGTCAGATTCAAGGAAAGACATAAGGAGGAATTATTAAGCTAGATTGCTGGCCAATGAAAGGATCCTGTCAAAACTCTCCATTGCCTGAAGCTGCCCCTTAAATAAAACTGTGACCCTTCAGAAGTTGGAATACCAAAAGACTTCTCTTAGATCCCCGGCCCGTGGTGCTCCCCAGTTAGCTCAGTGTTAAGGTCTAGGTCAAGATCCCAGGGCAGGGGGATCTTGCCCAAAATTAGGGGGGCAAGCAGAAATGAGTTTGGGGGACAGAAGGCAGGCAGTCAGGGAGGACAACTCACTCATGATAAAGTTAGGGGTGATTATTCCAAAGCCCTAGGAGCTATCACTACCAATTAAGTGGCAATTTTTTTTCAAAATGAGTATAATAAAAGGTCTTTGAGTTCCCTATAAAAATAATTTTGTCTTTAAAAAGTAAAAAAAAAAAGAATGAAACAAAATAGACATAAACAAATTAAGAACAGATAAATAAAAATTAGAACCAATTAGAAATTTAAGACAGAAGTATTTATTGAATTTTCTAAAAACCTTATTAACACAGAGAGATTCAATTAATTAGAAGATAGAGCTAACCAACCCACTCAGAATGTGGCACCAAAAGGTAGACTGATATGGTCTACCAAATATAAATGGAAGATAAATTATATTTAAAGAGCTAATAACTGAGATTTTCCCAATTTTAAAAATGCAAAACATGTATATAAAAATAGCCCAACCTAGGCACAGCATGGTGAAATTGCAGAATAATAAGGATAAAGAGAAGAAATTAATGGTTAATGAAGACAGATAACTTTTTTAAAAAAATGAAATTTGACATAGACCTTGCTTTGATGGTAAATAATCATTCCAGTTTTAAAATTATTTTTGTCCACATCCTACAGACAATTGTATATGTTAATGGAGCCAATTTTGTTTTGATCTTATAGCCAATAAACAAGATAAAAATAGTACTGGTATTTTGTTTTAGAAACATAAACAACAAATATTTTACAGCAGCTAAAATAAAGTTGAATGTTAAAGTCTCTACATCAAAGTTACTTATATTTTGAATCTTTTACTAAATTGTGGTTATTAGAAACCCAAAACATAACCACTTGGAAGACATAGTGGTCTGGAGATGTGTTTCTGTAACATAAAATGTATCATCTTCTTGTCATCTGTGAGCCAGTGATTTACTAACATAAGCCCAAACATCAACTATATTATATCTACAGCCTAATAACAGTATAGTTACAAATGAGAAAGTATTTCCGATGAACATCTGAATATTCACATGTGTACAAATTGGTGGGGAGGGGAGAATGACCCCTGTAGTTTCCAATGCTGCCTGTTTTAAATTTGTTTTTTGGTTTTTTTTTTATTGTAATAGATTTTTCTTCTTCCAGTTCTTTGACTTGTTAACATGAATGAGCATATCCTTTGGATGGTAATAAATGCTCATATTTTTTTCCTTAAGATAAGGTAACCATAATTAGATTTCTCCTCTTGACAAAACTACTACATACCCACTTAATCAATAGTTTATTAATATGATTAATCATAAAAGTAACTTTATTGGAAGAAGGGATGGGGAATTACTGTTTAATGGGTACACAGTTCCAGTTTGGGAATCTGAAAAAGTTCTAGAGACATACAGTGATGACCATTGTCAGCAATGTGAGTATTTAATGCCACTCAACTGTACACTTAAAAATTGTTAAAATGGTAAATTTTGTGCTTATGTGTGTTTTACCAAAATAAAAAAAATTAATTTTAGGGTAAAGTAATTTTATCAGTGTTTTGAAAGAATAAGGAAATCAGTGGTGCTTATTGTATTCAAAGAAATGACTGTTCATCATCATGGATGAAAATTAGGATGAGAATTGTCTTATCAATTTCCTAGGTTGTGACTGTTCTAATTGATATTTTCAACCATGCCACTCTTTCACAGTCTATGTGGCACTTCTCCAACAGGAAATTTACCTCAGATCAGTGATTGTCACTAGTCTTCCTACAGCTCTAGCTATGCGATCCAAGTTAAACTGAAAACTTCCCTGTCATTTCTTTTAACCTTTGAGCTTGAGGCAATTCTAAGACCTTCTCTCCCAGCAATTGCCTGTTCATCCTGTGTACCATGCTACAACTAGGTTTGATCATAGAATTCTAGGGTTGAGGAACCTTACAAAACACTGTGACCTTTTCAGCATTAGCAACAGCCACTAAAACACCATCCTAACAAACAACAGAGATTGTGCTGTCTTTTAGAGCGCTGTCTCACAATCCCATCCTTCAGGAATTGTTCTTCTAGAAACATCAACTTCAAATCTAAATCTATCAGACTCTGTATTAAGGCACATTTCTCTTTGTTCTTGCTAATTTTTAATTGCAACAGCAGTTGATCACCTTCTGTATTAAATTGTTGCATCCAGTTTTGAAAGGCCATTGCTAAATTGATATCAGATCCTAGCTATTTCTTATACAGCCAGAGAACCCTCATTCTCTGAACTTCAACACATAAGTTTGAGTTTATATTCTTATAGAGTCCATGACCATTTTCTTTTTCTCTTCCACTCCACCTATTTCCTTTAAATTAGAACAGAACACTCAAAAAAGCTAATTCTCTTATTAATTCCTTCATCTTCTTACATTCTGGGAGCTGTGCTAATATTTGTTGTGAGAGATATTGCACTACACACATGTGTAACTTAAGATTCATTGTGTTTCTGAAGTGGCTACTACTACATTTATTGTCCATATTTACATTTGCCAATCATTCCTTTTATTCATATCTATTGCGTTCAGCCTGTTGTCTCAGATTTTACTATAAGCAATCTTTTTTTTTTCCCAACTGATACCAAGTAGCTTGTAAATGTCTCACTGATCTAAAGGAGAAGGTGTTATCAGGAACATTTATTGATCCCACATACATGTCAGGATAGCTTTACAAAATAAAAAGGAGAAAGCTTATTTATTTTGATATCTTGCTTAATTGTAACCTTTAGGTATAACATACTGCCAGTAATAATCCAATGATGGATCCTCTCAACACATCGACTTCCTACTCTTTTTTTTTTAACCAGGTTACTAAATAAGAGGCATTTTGAGTATATATCATATGTCAATAGTGTATTTCATACAGTAGTACAACATCAATCGTATTGAGTCCCTTTACTTCCCTTAAGAGGAAAAAGTTATGCAAGAGTCAAAACTCCATTATGTAGGTAGAGTGAAATGCACCCTATAGTTCTGTCAAATTATAGAGAGCTAGCCATGTGCATCCAGGGATAGGAATGCTTTGCAGAGGCATGTGGGCCCAGCAAAGGAGGGCAGAATCCTGGTGATCATCGTAATGGTGACAACTTTAATAGTAAAAATGCTTCAAAAATGAGTGTTTTGCAGCAGGTAGACTCTCCACAGCCTGCAGCTTGTACATAATGTCTGACCTGGTCTGGGCTCCAAACATCCCCATTTAGGAACAGCAATTTCAGTGCCAAATGCAACCAACAAGATTCCTAAGCAATGATGAATATGAGGGAAGGAAGGAGCAAGGCACCCATGCCATGGCAAACCTGCTCTGCCCAGTCCCCTAAGGTGATGAAATGTGTGACTGTCACAAGACTCGGTAATACTGTTATAATTGGGATGTACAGGGAATAGATGCCAGCTGCAGAAACAGTATGTGCTCTGACAAGGAGTGTGTTGCAGGCCTCCGCCAGCCTGTGCCTGCTGCCAACTCCGCTCAGCTACAAATAGCAATGATGATGCACAGTGGGCCACAGCTCTCCTAGTAGCCTTCACCAACCACTGCTTCAGGACAACAAGGATCTAGAATTCCAGAGCTCTCATGGCAGTCTTCAAATTAGTTATACATCACAGAGTGCTACGTCCTAAGAGATGTCCACAGTTCACCTGCATTGGTGTCACTAGAAAAGCTGGTTAAAAATGCAGCTTCATCTCCCACCCCAGACCTATCGAACTGGAATCTCCTGGGGTGAGGCCCAGGAAACTGCATGTTTAAAATTCCATGGTGTTTCTTATGAATGCTTTGGTTTGAGAGCGAAGGTCAAATCACCCAATAACAAATACCGAAAAGTATATGACAAAAGCAGGAGAAAATAATACTGCTTTGCATTCTTATTATATGTTGCAATTTACCAAGTGCTTTTACATGTAATCTCATTTCTCCATGAATATATCTTACAGAGAAGGCGATACTTAAGAGATCTGAGTTGCCCAAGATTAGAAATATAGTTTAAGGGTGCCTGGGTGGCTCAGTGGGTTAAAACCTCTGCTTTTGGCTCTGGTCATGATCTCAGGGTCCTGGGATTGAGGTCCGCGTTGGGCTCTCCACTCAACAAGGAGCCTACTTCCTCCTCTGTCTGCCTGCCTCTCTGCCTACTTGTGATCTCTCTCTGTCAAATAAATAAATAGAACTTAAAAAAAAAAAAGAAAGAAATATAGTTTAAAATGTTTTCAAAGGATCCAGAATAGAGGAAAGATATTTTTGTAATGTCTAGAGCATTTCCACTCTACTATTCTGACTCATAGTAATAATAATTATGATGACATGAATAACAATAAAAAGGGAAAAAAATGACAGCAGCCCTTCCCACGTGCCAGACAGTATGCTAAGATTTTACATTCATTACCACATTTAATCTCCATAACAACACATGAGATACTATATTTCCAGTTTCACAGTTGAAGAAATTAAGTCTCAAAAAAATTAAATTAGATTTCCTAAGATCATAGAATAAGTAAATTATGTTGCCTAGATCCAGATTTTCTGCTTGATTTTAAGCATATGTTCTAACTGCTTTGCCCTCCAACCTCCCAAGTGTGACTCACTCAATCTAGCTACAAAGTTGCTCCATTGTTTGCAGGTTACCTGGCTTCTCTTCCTCACAATACCCAGGGTAACCGTACCTAGCCTGATGAAGTGAATGAACTTTGCAATGTCTCCCTCAGCACCATGTCCTCATATGTTCATGCATCCATGATGTATTAACTTCCTGTTCAGTGCCATATGATGTGCTTGGTGATGGGAATATAACGAAGAGTAAAGTTCCTGCTCCCATAGAATTTACATGGTGGTATAATATAAATCTAGGCTACATATGTTCAGTAATACTAGGTCCTAATTCTCCTAACCAGAAGCCCATGATCTGGAGATTTTTCCACTACTCTGTTTTTGTTAATAAAATATCCTGGTTCTTCTAGGCTCTTGACCAACCACTCTCTCAGTGCATTTTAGCAAATTTGAACCCTTCTTGGCTTCTAACAGTCTCTGGTGCTACATTTGCAAAAAATCTATGATCATTGTATCAGTCAGGACTTTTTAAATTACAAAGCAAAAAAATGCAAATTGGCTTACACAAAGAAAGAATTTTTTATGTAGTAACCAGAAAATTATAGAGATTTTCTAGGTGTAACTGGATTCAGGTAGTCTAGAAATGTCAGGAAGTTATCTCTTATCCCTGGCTTCTACTTTCCTCTGTTAGCTCTGGTCTCTTATAGGTTCTTCTGACATAATGGCAGGCTGACCACCAGTAGCTACACTCTCACCTCCTGCTCTATTTATAAATACCAAGGAAAGAATTTCTTTTTTTGAGGAATTTTGACGAGAAACCCAAGCTTGAGTGCTACTGGCTTGGCCTGGATAACCTAAAAATCTATGTTTGTCCAGGTCTGGATCATAGACCCCACGAAATGATTCTGGCCCCACCCCAAACTTCCTCAACTAGAAGTTGGCAAGATGTGCTTCCCCAAAGAGAAAACAAGGCACTATTATCAGAAATAATTTCTGAACAGGGAAAAGGAATAGATAAACACTAAAACCATTTGGTGGGGACTTTAAAACAATACCCTGTTCTATAGTAACAGTTCTAGAAAGAAAAAGAGACTAATCCAGTAATACAAACCAGAAAAGAAAGAGACGTGGAAGGAAAAGGAGAAAATAGATATTTATTTCCTTCAAATATAAATTCAAATAGACTTACTTTATTAATGCAGAAGATGAGCCCTTCCACATGGACAGGGAAGTCTTTCATGACCCTAATGAAAGGTATCCCACTAGGTAGATCAAACTGACCTCAACAAAAGGGGCCATTGATTAAGAACCTATTTATAATTCTAATTTAGGAGAGAAAAGTTTAATGCAAGCAAATATTGGGGTACTTTGAAAACACCAGCTATTGAGGCTTCTCAGGCAGGTGCTCCAGTTATTCTTTTTCCTTTCTATTTCTGTTCTTATGTCCAGAGCATTTTGTTTGGGCATGGCTTAAATGTCCACTGTCTCACTAGTGGGGTGACCTTGGAAAAGTTGTTTAACTTCCCTTTAGAATAGAGATATTAAGATAGAGTTGTCTCCTAAAGCTATAGTGAGAGTTAAATGAGCTAATCCAAGGAAAACTTGGGATAGTGGTTATCAGGTAATAAGCATGTTACCTTTTGTAATTATTTCAAGAGCATCCTTGGTGGTAGATAGCAAACAATTTGATACTGGACCTGTTTGAGGCAACCATTAAGTTATACCAATAATTGTGGTTTTGCCTTGAATTATTATTATTCAAATGCTTATATTAATAGTCTTATATATGGTAAGAACTTGAGGTCAGGAACAGCCTTAATCTATGTGTCTCCTGCACAAAAGCTAGCATTTGTTAATGAATGACTGAATAAATGAATGGAAACAAATGGAACCATTATTTTTTTCTATCCTCACCTCAAACCATTATTCCTTATTCAAGTTCCTGTCTTTCATGAAAAAAGTAATTAATATAAAAACATTCTCCCTTGGGGTGCCTGGATGTCTCAGTTGTTGAGCATTTGACTGTTGGTTTCAGCTCAGGTTATGATCTCAGTGTCCAAGGATGGAGCCTCACCTCTGGTTCCATGTTTAGTGGGGAATCTGCTTGCAGATTCTCTTTCTCTCTCTCTCTGCCCCTCCCCCCTGGTTGCTTACATTCATACTCATTCTCCCTCTCTCTCTCTCTCAAATCTTTTTTTTTTTTTTTTTAAAGATTTTATTTATTTGACAGAGAGAAACACAGCCAGAGAGGGAACGCAAGCAAGGGGAGGGAGAGAGGGAGAAGCAGGCTTCCTGCCGAGCAGGGAGCCCGATGTGGGACTCGATCCCGGGTCTCCAGGATCATGCCCTGAGCCGAAGGCAGTCGCTTAACCAACTGAGCCACCCAGGCGTCCCTCTCTCAAATCTTTAAAAAAACAAACAAACAAACAAAAAACTCCCTCACTGCACTAAGTAGTTTTCCAAAGTTTATTCGTAGAAATTGCAAAGCCTTACTCCCCAGGAATGAATGCTTGATTGGTGTGAGTTCAGGAGCAAGGACTGTCAGAAGAGGGTGAGATTTTGGATCAGTAAACATTCCCAACTGCCCTGAAATCAGCCAGTGTAATTTGCCTTTTCACATCAGCACACTCAGAGAACATATTTGTTCATTCTCATTCTTCATGGCACCTTTGAAGCAAGACTGGATGCTTGTGAGTGCTTCTTTCCCCTCAAATATCACCACATAGGTTGACGTCTGCTGCAGCTATGCTCAGGGGCAGTCCCTGTCTCTATTACACAGCTCTGCAGATTTACCTCCCAAAGCGCATGAATGGAAACGAACCTGCCAGTTCTCTAGAATAACATCTGAGGCACTCTGTGAGTACTGACATGCTGCAGAATGGCCACAGATGGCCACCCAGGGACAACCATACGACTGCATAGACTTCTGCAGAGAGCAATATGTGCTGGGAAGTGTCGCCAACATTCGCATCGACATGCCCACACTGGAGTCACATAACTTGTTCTGCTGCCAGAGGGCTTCCTGAGGAGGGAGGAGGTTAAGCAGGAGTCCATTTTCAGAAAGTCCCTCCCTTTCTATGACCAAGAGATTAAGACCTAGCTCCATGTGCAAACTGCTTCCTGAATCTCCCTCATCCATTTAGAACACAGCACTGCAGTAAAATCTTCCTTCCCAGTCTCCATGATTTTCTACTCATTACCATTTTTATACCCTCTGTGCTTAACAGGTTAATGGAGCTTTCATCCCTTGTAATGCCACCAGAAATACAATGTTATCTATAATAAATTCTGCCAAAATGCACAATCCAGCCAGTGTTCTTAATAATCATTCTCTTAATAGAGTGTACTAAAGCATTGATCACAATTTTCATGCCTTGGAAACCTGACCCTTTGGGAGGGTGAGCCCCCATCTATGGACTCACAGCTAGATCCTGTTCTCATGAAGTGAAGGAGACACTGAAAAGATTATGGCATCATTTTAAATATGTATATTTCATGGTCAAAATATATATTTTTAAAAATAAGTTTATAAAATTAATAATCAGATTCCTCACAAGCTTAAGTATTATTTTTCTGTGTCACCAAATATTTTTCAATATTCTAGACACAATGAATAAATCTGTCTGCTTTATTATTTTAGTGCTGATCACTCAAGCAGTTAATGCCCAGACTATCTCTACTGTAACATTCCATTCCCTTTAGCTTTTTCCTTAATTCAGTTTTTTAAAAAATCTATTTACAGTCTACCTGGGATGTTTACTTGGGTGAACTCATATTTTATTCATTTGTCTTGATTAGATAAATGAAATACATCATGATCTTTGTTCATCAAGCTTACCTATATTATCTCCTGTTGAATTATTTAAAATATTAAGAAAAATTAAAAAATTATTATCTGTCAGGTAATAAGATGTTTTAAAAGAGTAGTATTATTTCATAATGAACTTTACAGTTAAAAAAGTAAGAAAATCAAGATCTTTTCTCTTTTGTATTCATTTTATATGTGAATGTTAAAACAGCTACAGGAAACCTAAAAATGTATTTATTGAACAGTCAGATGGATAATTTTAACCTCTTATTTTTTATAGGGGTTACCGGACACCTAACACTAAGTGTAATTTCAGGTTCAAAGTGCAGCTATGAAATTCTTTTTTAACAAGTCCTTCACTCATTAGAGCCACAGTTTCATGAGTATATGCAACAAAATTTACATGCAAAAAAGCAAAATAATATTTTATTTATCCTTTAAAATTTCAGGGCATTCCTTAGATATTTCATTAATATTGTTAGGTGTATCCCAGGGAATAAAATGCAAAATAATGACACATATAATTTGCTTTTGAAGTACTGATGTGAATCACAGAAGATTCCCATGTTAATTGGAGTGTGCCTGCTCAGCACTTTTTATGCCAGGGCAGCCTTCTCTGAGTTCATTACATTGTTGCATGGACTTTGAAAACATTATTAATATTACACAAGTCAACCCCTTGTGCAACAGTGATGAGAAATGTAAAAAAAAAAAAAATACTAAGATGAGATTGCTCCATTGGGCATGGTGTGCCTATTAGGTCATATCAATTAAGTCACTTCTGAAACAAGAAGTACTTGTTTGAACTAAAATAGGTGTTATTCTTGGTTGGCACTCTGAGTTCCGAACATGAATCTTAGAGTGAGCAACTTCTTATGGTAACTAAAAAGGTGTAGAAATGTTTTCATCCATTGCAAGAGAATCTGTGTCTGGTGCTATAGGGCATCGCTTAAGAAGTTTAGGGGACTTTCAGGAAGGATCACTTCAAATTCAAATGTTTGTCTTAAGCCATGTCTTTTAGGTTAGGTTCCATTTCATTGTGGGCATCGTCTTTCACTGGGAAAATGAAAATAAAATTAATCACATTATAGCATCAGCATAAATTAAATATATGTACATATACATATACATACATATATATGTGTATATATATATACATATATATCTTTAGAGGTTGCATATATTTTGTAAGGTATATTTTTAATGGAAAAAGTATAGACAAAAGTAAAACTTGACCACAGTGTTATTGTCGTTTATTTACTTTTTTTTTTAATTTCTAATAATGTGAAGAGTAGAATTTGGAATTTAAAAATAAAAGAACCCAGAGCAATAAGTTAATAGGCGCTTACTGTTGCAATAAAAAATAAGGGTTCTGACACCAAAGTAAGTGCCTAAGGAAAAGGGAAATATTATCCATGAAACAAATCTGGTGATTCTTATAACAAAATGTAGCAACAATAATACTTCATCATTTGTGATGGCATTTATGGTTTGGTAGCACCAACTCCAAATCAGTTTCAAAAATAAAGTATTACATTCAACTTGAAGCAAAAAAAATCACCAGCCACCACCAGTTCAGTGTAAACTGCTATATTTGTTCCTTTTATTTCCTTTAAAAGTGTTACATTTAGGGGAATTTTAAAGAACCAGTTTCAAAGAATAGTGTATCTGATAAATGCAGTATTTTTAAGTACAATTTAAGGTCTTGTCCTAATTTTATGTAGTATTAAACTAGCATTTGGAATTTGAAATTTCACTTACAGTGTGTTTCAAGTAAACATGTTCCATATAGGTTCATAGTTGAAATGCAAAAGAGAGAAAGGAAGGGTACCTGGGTGGCTCAGTTGGTTAAGTATCTGCCTTTGGCTCAGGTCATGATCCCAGAGTCCTGGGATCAAGTCCTGTGTGGGACTCCCAGGTCAGAGGGGTGTCTGCTTCTCCTTCTCCCTTTGCCTGCTGATCTGCTTACTTGTGCTCTCTCTGTCTGTCAAATAAATAAAATCTTGAGAGAAAGAGAGAGAGAGAGAGAAGGAGAGAGAGAGAGAAGGAAAGAGAGAGAGAAAGTGAAAAAAATCAGTCTAAGTAAAATTTTATCATAAAATTCTCCTTCAAATAACTGTCACCTAGTTAGACAAATCCACAAAGTAGAACTGGAAATAACCAGTCTCTGGTGCTTCCTGCCCCTAACTTTGCCCTTTCTGGTAAACATATCAATTATTTTAACAACAGAGCTTTCTGGTACTCTAACCTTCGTTCTTGAACCTTTCCTGACTTTGCCTTCTGCTCTGTTTATAAATCTGCTTGAGGTCACTTAAACCATCTTTGCCACTTACTAGCTGTGTGCCACTGAAAAGCTGCTTAACTTCACTCTATGTCAGTTTCCTCATTTGTAAAATGGAATAATAATAGTATGACCAACTCACAGGGCAGTAATTGTAATGACTAAATGAGCTGATACAGAAGCTGGCATACATAAATGATTGGTAAATGTTAGCTATCATTATTTCTATCAGATGTGTGATGGATTCTCTATTACTCCTAGATAAATTTTAATATAAGCAAAATGTGTCATAACATTTTGGGGTTTTCTATTTTTTATCTTTTCTCTAAATTCCACCCCTTACCTTCTAGGCTACCTGCCCCACCCTGAGTTGGCACTCTGCAAAGAACTCTGTTCCATACAATCAGGGACTCAGCCTGGGAAATGTGGGGGAGCAGATGGAACATTGGGAGAGCATCAATATGTGTGTCAGTCTGCCTTTCCAAGCACCAAATATTCCTTTGCTCCCTTCTTTCCACACATGGATCCCATTCAAGTCCTCCTCAAGGGAGAAAGCCAGAAGGCCCACTCTCTTGGCATCCTCATCAAAGTCCATTATCTGTGAGGGATGTGTAGTCACCTCTAAATCACTTTCAAATGTGAATCCATCTGTCCTACAGCCATTCAATGCACAGTGATGGGATAGTAACCACAGTGAAAATAGGATGGTTATTAGACACAGAGAACCCGCTAACTTGTAACAGTTCTGAAATCCTACTAGGCAAATAGTTTGAGGTTTTCAGTCAAGAGTATGGGAATATTCCTTTGTTAACCCCTAATTTCACACCTTAGGAAGATCTCCCCAATTCCATCCTGAGATTGTTTTCCCTTTTCATTGTCTTCTTTGGTTACAGTTGAAATGATCATTAGAGTAAACCCCATGTGGACTGCATAGATTTTTCAGTCACCTGCATATAAGAAGGAAAGACTCCCAAGACCTGTTTTAAATCTTGAGAAATCACAGCCCTTTAGTCCAGGATCATGGATCCTTTAGCAATAGGATTTTATCCTCCAAAAGTGATATGTTTATTTGATGAAATGACCATAGTTAATTTTGAGATATGGTCTCACATTTCTGGTTTTTGTTTCTGATTTTTCCATTCTCAGCACCACCACTCCTACCATCATCCCCTCCTTCTGCAACACACACACCATATTTCTCTTTCAACTAAAGGGGCACTCCTTGAGACTGCAGGTTTTGCTATGGAAAACTAAGTTTTTAATCTTCTTTTTTCCTTGAGTTATTTTGTCCAACTGAATGGTTTTTCTGGATGCCATACGTTAGTCTGGCCTTCTCCCAGAGGCATTTTAATCAGTTGAAGATTTTACTGGGAATTTTGCTGCTGAAAGCTAGATGCAGAGGACATCTTTCATGTTCTGAAAGATTATATATACAGAAACTAATAGAAACCTAGATCCCTGAATCACCACATGGGGCAAAAGATGCCTGCATATCAGAAACACCTGCATCAGACTGTTCATTGAGTAAAAATTAACTCCTTTGTTTTTAGCCGTTGTGCTTTAGGGATTTTTTTTTTCTTACCTTAGTTAGCAATCCTCCACCTTATTAGATCAATTGCTCAGGACCATTCTAAAAATGTTGTATTTTATTGATATATTGAGTTGAATTGTTGCTCAGTGGATGTAATTGAGATAACATTTTTGTAGAGTACATATAACATATTCAGTAATGAACAAAATGAAAAATTACCATTTCCAGGCTTGCTAAGAAATGCAGTTTATTTGCTGTTCACCTAGTTTTTTGTTGATCATATTAAACATTGAATCTACAATAGACATTTCTAAAATAAAAGCAAAGCTTGATAGGATACAACGTATAATTTTAATAGCTAAAATGAGCCTAAAGTATATATGAAACAAAAAAAAAGTCACATAAAAGAAATATTAGGATATACTTTCCAAGTTTGACTGAGTAGCATGTAAATATTAACATAATGATTTTTTTTAATTGCAATAATTGCCAGTAGGCCCCATTTTTAACTTTTGAATTATTGATGACATAGGGGTTTGGCTATAACATATTTGTGTGTTACCACTTGTGTCTAGAAACAATGGTTTATCACTAGATATGAAGTTAAGAGGAAGAAATTCAAATGAGCTTTTAAATGTAAAGTACAACAATCAATATTGATATCTTCTAAATTTAAAACTAAGACACTAATAAAAAATGTTATTTTCCTTTTAATTATTCCCTATATAATTCATTAGCATTATCTGTGCCATCTGATCCTTGGGCATGTTCCAATGTTTAAGCATTTTCTTTATGATAGAGTAGTTTTAACAAAAGCCTGAAAGTGAAAGATGAAGCTGATTTCCAGAATTGGCTCTATTTTCTTTTCCTTTTTAATTAGTGGTTGAATGAGAAGACTGGGGGCAATCTGAATGTTTTATGTAGAAACAGGTTTGACTATCCCAAGTTTGTATTGGTTTCACACTACTCAGATTGAATTATGAAGATTTTATTTGTTTATTTATTTAAGAAGAGAACATGGGCACAGGAAGGGGCAAAGGAGGAGAGAGAGAGGAAATAAATCTCAAGGAGACTCCACGCTGAGTGCAGAGCCCAACACAGGGCTCCATCTCATGACCCTGAGATCATGGCTTGAGCTAAAATCAAGAGTCGAGCACTCAACCTACTGGAACCACCCAGGCACCCCCACTCAAATTGGATTAAAATGCTAGAACAAATAGGTGATTCACCTTACTGATAACTGAGGAAATGAAACTTAAAACTAACCACACACAACTATTTTTCACACTTATTTGAATGGCAAAATTTTAAAAGCCTGATCATTTTTAATGTTGAAATAGTTGTGGGGAATGGGCACCAGATTGTCAGTGTAGCTCAGTGTCACCAAACTCCCTTTTAAAATGCCTTCTGTTGGGCGCCTGGGTGGCTTAGTAGGTTAAAGCCTCTGCCTTCGGCTCAGGTCATGATCTCAGGGTCCTGGGATCGAGACCCACATCAGGATCTCTGCTCAGCAGGGAGCCTGCTTCCTCCTCTCTCTCTGCCTGCCTCTCTGCCTACTTGTGATCTCTCTCTGTCAAATAAATAAATAAAATCTTTAAAATGCCTTCCATTAAGAGAAAAACCAGGAATTACCTTTCTCCAAATCCTTTTAATTGCATGGTTCCAGGTACCATGCTAAGACACACTTGTGCCAGTTTAAGGAAACTGATAAGGAGGAAGGACCATCATTCTCTACAGGTTGCTGCAGCCAGATGAATGTGCGGATGTGAGGTTCTGACTAGCTTGTAGAAACCCACCCATTCCCCTGCTCCTAACGAAGGTAGTTGGTCAAAGCTTCCCAGAGATTCTTGGAGATTTTAGCAATTTGCTGGCAAGTTGTAAAGAACCACCCATGCTATAACCAGAAATCATCGTTGGCAGCTATCTAGATGTTTCCCTAGCCCTTCCATGGTTATAAAAGCTTCTAATTCCAGGTACTAAAATTTCTGATTTATGGAATTCATAGGGCGGCCTCTGTTTGCCTGACTAAATCTTGGCTTCTAAAGTCCTCTTCAAGAAGTTTGGTAAGAATATAAACTTTTTTTTTATTACAGTTGACACACAATGTTAAATCAGCTTCAAGTGTAAGCATAGTGATTCAGTAAGTCTATACATTATGCTGTGTTCATAAGTATACCTAACCACTTGTTACCATAAAACCAAAACCCTAGGAGCGCCTGGTGGCTCAGTTGGTTAAGTGACTGCCTTCGGCTCAGGTCATGATCCTGGAGACCCAGGATGGAGCCCCTCACTGGGCTCCATGCTCGGTGGGAAGCCTGCTTCTCCATCTCACTCCTCTCTCTCGCTTGTGTTCCCTCTCTCACTGTGTTTCTCTCCGTCAAATAAATGAATAAAAATCTTTAAAAAAAAAAAAACACCCAAATCCTATTATAATCCCATTGACTATATTTCCTATGATGTACCTTTTATCCCTATGCCTTTTTTTTAAGATTTTTTATTTATTTGACAGAGATCACAAGTAGGCAGAGAGAGAGGAGGAAGCAGGCTCCCTGCTGAGCAGAGAGCCTGCCGTGGGCCTCCATCCCAGACCCTGAGATCATGACCTGAGCCGAAGGCAGAGGCTTTAACCCCCTGAGCCACCCAGGCACCCTCCCCATGACTTTTTTATTCCATAACTAGAAGCCTGTATCTCCCACTCTCCTTTACCCATTTAGCCCGTACCCCTATGCGCCTCCCCTCTGGCAGCCATCAGTTTGTTCTCTATATTTGTGGGTCTTTTTCTGCTTTTTGGAGAATAGAGATTACTATAACACTCTTAGAATACTGTGGTACATTGACTTCTTGTATAGTCCCCTCATATTTAGTGTGGGTGAGATGTATAACTTGCTCTAACCAATAGAATATGGCAAAAACTACGGGATGCCATTCTTGTGATTATATTGCATTAGATGGCAAAAGTGAAGGGACTTGAAGGTATAATTAATCAGTCAGCTTTAAGTAAATTAAGAGGGATATCCTGGGTAGGTCTGTTCTAATCACAAGAGCCCTTTAATAGAAAGTCTAGGGGTCAGAGTCAGAAATAAAGAATCTCTCCTCTGGTCTTAAAGAAGCTAACCAGTGTGAGTTCAACAGTTGCAAGGAAATGAATTCTGCCAATATGTGTGTAAGTTTGAAAGAGGCCCCAAGCCTCAGATGAGATGCCAGACCCTTAATAACAGCCTTAGTAATACCCTGAGCAAAGGACCTGTCTAAACCATACTGGACTTTTTGGTTCTTGGAAACTGTGAGAAAATAAATGTGTATTGTGATAAGTTTGTGGTAATTTATCAGACAGCAATAGAAAACATAACATAAATATCATTTGATAGTATGTATTAAAACTTTTATATGTATCTGTTTCAGGGCTAACAATTCTAAGATTCCTTAAGATTTATCCTATAAAATATTAGCAAAAGAGAGTCAGATTATATGTATAAATACATCCACTATACTGTCATTGTGAATAGAAAAAAAATTAAGGTAAGTTAATATAAAGTAATAGGAGGCTCTCTCCTAGTAAGAGCAAGATGACTGGCATATACAAATATTCATTTTATGTTTACTGAAATTTAAAGACAAACTGTCAAACAGTACTTTCAGTGTTGTTCCATCTTGTTATAAACAGTGTATGCAAATGTGTCTGTATGTATATTCTTGTATGTGCATGGAAAACTATCTAGAAGTATACCTTTGAATACCTGAAAAAGTGATTAACCCTGCAGAATTGGATACAAACAGGGTAAGATGAGAAGAGTATTTACAAAAGCACACTGAATATTTTTTTTATTTTTTTATTTTTTTTATTTTTACAATTTTATTTATTTATTTGACAAAAAGAGAGATCACAAGTAGGCAGAGAGGCAGGCAGAGAGAGAGGAGGAAACAGGATCCCTGCTGAGCCGAGAACCGGACGCAGGCTTCACTCTTATAAATGTTTGTAATAGAAAAAAGTTATTAGAAATGGATGATGGAAATGGCTTCATTTGCGTGAAGTATCTACAATAATGCCCTGCCTGAGATGGGCTCTCAATAAACAGTTGTTAAATGAATAAATCGTTATTACATTTAGAACATCTTAATCTATGAGATGAAGTAGAAGTTACTAATGTTGGATTTCACCCATAAAGAGTTCTGAATTGTGATAGAATTGACAGCTGTCGCTTTCCCAAGGCAAATCATAAGAAAACTCTGTTCATATTGTTCGTAAAATGCTTATAATAAAATCAAGCTGTTACCGAAATAGGTTAAATTATATCTTCAATCATTGGTGGGGAGATTATATATATTATTATTATACATATGTACTATATATATATATGTATATATATATATATATATATATATATATATATATATATATAAAATCCTTGAAAAACACTAAAGAGCCTAACCTTTTAAAAGGAGAATATTCGGTATATTCAATATGACACATAAAAGGTTTGACTCTGCCACATTTCTTTTTTTTCTACCACATTTCTTTTAACGTCTTTCAAAATAACTTTTTCAAAGAAAAGGCAGTATGTTGTTGAATGAAAAAAAAGCTTCTTATCCGTACCATCTTGACGAAAAAGCAGATCCTGTGTTAGGGTGGAAATACATGTTAGCTAAACCCACATAGATCACAAGGAAAGAGGTACATTTGAGATACCTTGGATATGGGTGGTGTGGAATTTTAATAAAAACAAATGGGAAAAAATGAAATCAGAAAATATTTCACAATCACAAAATGAACTCATGAACTGGTGAAATGAGCTTCACTCTCCTGTTCTATCAATTTTTGCTTCAACATGAATTTTGTCCTAGAAAGTACTAGCATTTGGAAACAAATTATCTAAAAATGTAATTTCTATTTTAGACCCATTAATTCTGCGTTTGCATAGAAAACATAAATTTGGGGGAATAATCAATATCAAATAAGAAGGCTCATGGTCAGAGGATGTCAGTAAATGCTTACACCATTTGTAGCACCTTCTCATGAGCCTCGTTATAATCTGGATCCATGAGTTACATAAACAGGCATATACATCTTTGTGTCCTCATTGTTTTTGATAAAGAATCTTAGAAACAGTAACCTCACAGGAGCATTACAGCTATTTGATTATTTGCATTTATAATTGGTGATATCTTGAATTTTAAGTGGCATTCAGCTCATATTTCCTGCTTATTTTTATATATTTGTTTTAACAGTGTAGCACTTAATTTATTAGTATTTAACTACCTCAAAGACAAAATGCCTCAAAGTGCATTCTGGAACCATCTACATTGGAACACCTGGCAGGAGTTTGTTCAAAAGGTAGATTCCTGGGGCACCTAAGCGGCTGCATTAGGCTCAACTTATCTCAGTGACCCCCGGGATCGAACCCCACATTCCCTGCTCAGCGGGAAGCCTGCTTCTTCCTCTCCCACTCCCCCTGCTTGTGTTCCCTCTCTACCTGTGTGTATGTGTGTGTGTCTCTCTCTCTGTCAAGTAAATAAATAAATAAATAAATAACCTTTAAAAAAAAATGGTAGATTCCTGTGACCCATCCATACCCATGGAATCCTAACTTTGGATGGTGAGGCCTAGAAAGCTGTGTTTTGAAAAAGATGCTTCAGGAACACTTAAATCATAGAGCCACTACATTTGCAGTGAGTGTATTTGCGAAGGAATCCTTAGTTAAATGGAAGGGAGAGCAAAAAGAGAGGAAAGGACAGTGGAGGAAGAAATATTTGAGCACTTGATTCTGCTCTCAGGCAAGCCTCAGGACTGAAGAGACTCTTCCGACCACACCCCTTCTTTCCAGCTGAACAGAAATTCACCTTGCAAGCCCCAGCCCCTTAGGTATGGGAGCTTTCTGTGCCCCAGGCAGGAGTAGGTGAAATAGGAGAAAGTTAATGAATCCAGTGAAGAGTCTGAATATCATCTGTGGAAAGAAAAGACAAGGAATCTGCCTTCCACTCAGGGCCTGATCCCAGAGTCCTGGAATCAAGCCCCACATGGGGCTCCCTGCTCAGCAGAGTCTATCCTCTCCCTCTTCCCCTCCCCTTCTTGTGCTCACTCTGTCTCCCAAATAATTAAATAAAGTAAAATAATTTTTTTAAAAAAAGACTCAAAATTACAAATTTTTCCCCCAGAAATTTAAGTATCCTAGTTTTATAACGCACTGGAAAGAAAACGAAGTTCTATTCTCCTACTGTGTCTCACAGACTTGAAAAAATTAATCAGTATAACAAATATTTTATTTTTTTTAAGATTTTATTTATTTAATTGACAGAGAGAAACACAGCGAGAGAGGGAACACAAGCAGCCGGACTGAGAGAGGGAGAAGCAGGTTTCCCGCCAAGCAGGAAGCCCGATGTGGGACATGATCCCGGGTCTCCAGGATCATGACCTGAGCCAAAAGCAGTTGCTTAACCAACTGAGCCACCCAGGCGCCCACAAATATTTTAACCTACAAGAAGAACATGTAAGAAGAAGTTTTTCTTTTGTTTTCATAAATCTGGAATAACAACTAATTATAATCGTCATACTTTAAAAAAGAAATTACCCCATAATGGCAAACTAATAGACAAATAGATCAATGGAATAGAATAGAGAGCCCAGCAATAGATACACATAAATGTAGTCCACTGATGTTTTAACAAAGGAGCAAAGGCAAAACAATGGAGAAATATAGTCTTTTTAACATGGTATTGGGACAACTGGATATCCATGTGCAAAAAAAAAAAAATTATCTAGACACAGACTTTATACCCGTCATAAAAATTAACTGAAAAGGGTTTACAAAAAAAATGATTCACAGACTAAATGTAAAATGCAAAACTATAAAACTTCTAGAAAACAACGTAGGAGAAAAATCTAGATGACCTTGGGTATGATGATTACCTTTTAGATACAACAGCAAAGGCATAATCCATGAAATAAATTACTGATAAACTGGACTTCATTAAAATTAAAAACTTGTGCTCTGTGAAAAATAATGTCAAGAGCCACAGCCTGGGAGAAAATATTTGCAAAAGGCACATCTGATAAAGGACTTGTATCCAAAACATACAGAGAATTCCAAAATTCAACAATATGAAAACAATCTGATTTTTAAAATGGGCAAAAGAGGCATCTGGGTGGCTCAGTCAGTTAGGTGTCCTACTCTTGATTTCAGCTCAGGTCATAGTCCCAGGGTTGTGAGATCTAGCCCCGGGTTGGGCTCCAAACTGGGAATCTAGCCTGCTTAAGATTCTCTCTCTCCCTCTCCCCTCCTCCACCTTCTCCCTCTCAAAAAAGCGAGGAGGGGCAAAAATAAATAAAAACCTCACCAAAGAAGATACACCAATGGCAAATAAGCATATGAAAAAGATGTTCCACATCATATGTCTTTAGAAAAATGCAAATTAAAAAAGACAAAATCCTATTAGAACTATACTACTGTATTAGAACAGACAAAATCCAGAAATGAAAACACCAAATGCTGACCAGGATGTGGAGCACAGGAACTCTCATTCATTACTAGTGGAAAACAAAAAAATGGTACAGCCACTTTGGAAGATAATTTGGCAGCTTCTTTACAAAACTAAACATACTCTTGCCATATGATCCAACAATCATGCACCTTGATATTTACCCACAGAAGTTAAAAACTTATGATGTACACAGGTGTTTATAGCAGCTTTATTTGTAATTGCCCAAACTTGAAAGTAACAAAGGTGTCCTTCAATAAGTGAATGAATAAAACGGGTCAACTGTGGTATATCCAGACAATGAAATATTACTGCCAAAAAGAAATGAGCTATCAAGTCATGAAAAGATATGGAGGAAACTTAAATGCACCTTAAGAAAGTGAAGCCAATCTAAAAACGCAACATACTATGTGATACCAACTATATGATGTCCTGGAAAAAGAGAACTTGTGGGGACAGTAAGAAGATTTATAGTTGCCAGGAGTTAAGAATGGAGTGAAGAACGAATAGGCAAAAGAGAGAGGATTTTTGGGAGAGTTAAATTATTATGAATGATACTAGAGTGATAGATACATGTCATTATACATTCGCCTAAACCCATAGAATATACAACACCGAAGTGAGCCCTGATGTAAACTGTAGACTTTGGTTGATAGTGTTGTGTTTCTGTAGGTTCATTGATTGTAACAAATGCAGCACTCTGGTGTGGAATGCCTATAGTGGGGCAAGTGGTGTGTGAGGGGGGACAGGGGTATATGAAAGCTCTGTACTTTGTGCTTCATTTTGCTACAGACCTAAAATTGCTATAAAGAATAAAGTCTGTCTTTAAATAAAGGCAAACTAGGGACAATATGGGAATAACAACAAAATACCACAAAATTCTCTAATTTTTTTAAACTCTTAAAAAAATGAACTTGAGCCATTTAAACATAGGACTTTCTGAGTGTTCTATTATCATCATTTACGCAGTTCTTTCTTAGTGTACACTAAATTCTTGAAATCAAATAGAAAGAAAGCCAGATTAGAAGGACCCAAAACCATGTGACTAGAACATTATTTTCACACTGAAGAAAACGCCATTCTTCCTTTCCAGGAGTTGAAGTTTGAGTCTACTAAAACAGCCTCAGCCTTCTCTTAAATCAGTCTGACAATATTGTGTAAAACCTATTTGGCCATTCTCAACTTCATATTTACTCACTGCAGGTTTCCCTTCCTCCCATTTCTTTTGTTCTGTACCAGGATGGTGCCTATATTAGCTAAAACATAATTTAAGTGCTAATAATTTAAACATTTTTGGGTAAGAAGTCCTAGGAAATTCTTTGTTCCCTGAAAGAAGGAAGAGTCTCACACTGTTAGCTAGGGACTGAGTTCACTGCTGTTACTAACACACTCCAGTAGGTTGTTGGGGAGTTGCCACACATGCTTGTTATGTAGGTTATGTTCAACATAGCAACATTCTGGTATTTCCATTCATTTGATAAATGGAATGTATTTGGTAGTTCTACTGAGTCTCAGACATTCTAGCATGATGAGCTGAGAGGTTTTTATCCAGTAGAAAATAGCCTTCAGACATTTGTAAAAAGCAGAGGTCCTTTGTACACTTCCCCATATTTAAGAAGAAACATCATAAAAAGTTGTAGATTGCAACTCCATTAGGAAACATTTTTCTACTTATTTCACTAGTATCCATTTCTCAATTCCAGAATTAAGCTTTTATAATCCTATCATTTGTACAAGAAGTGGAGAAGTAGAAGAAACTCCAGAGATGGTACTAACTCTATTTTTAACTTACCAAGTGACTTTTTCTTGAAAAGCCAATTACTTAGGCACTCGATTTTTTTTTTTTTTAGTTCCTACTTACTGCAAAAGATAATCATTCAGATTATCTTCATTGCACAATTCTTCAACTTCCTTGGAAGAAAGACCTTATCAATTAGAAGTTTTAGATTTAATTATAGTACATTTCATGCTTCTCTTCTTTGCAGAGAACCATTAAAAATAGGTGTAATTTTAAGAAATTAGGATAAAATATAAACTTTCCCATTATCTTTCTCAATTTGTAGATTGAAAGTCACCCTGTTTAAATTCCCCCACTACCCTCACACCACACATTTCTTTCCTATGTTGAAACCCTAACCATCCTACTACATGTTTCCCTACAAAGCTTTATGGATTGTCCCCAACCAGTTGTGCCCTCACCTTTCCTTGAACACCATTGTACTTTTTACTTTTCTTGTGGCACTTTTCACGTTTTTTTGTCTCATATCAGAACTATTGCCATGTGCCTGTTCCTTATTTCCATGGCCTTCCCAGAAAGCTGAGGCTCAGTCTCAGTCATCTTTGTCCTCCTGTACCTACTCTTCTGAACATATTAAACATGCATTAAATGTGTGCTTACCTGATTTGGTCTTTTAGGTTTGGGGAGAATAGCCTTTTATAATAGGGTAATAGCCTTGAACTACTTCAAACTTAGTTGTATACATCAAAATCTTTTGGGGGATTCCATTCCTTGCTGACCGTAACCTGATAATTTCATAATACTTCACCCTGGGGAAGCCCATTCTTCTCTGGTGACTTCAGCTAATACCCCTAAACCAAATACTTCCACAGTTTTATTTCTGGCTCTTCAAACTGCCTTGCAACTACCTGTTTAATTAATTCATCAAAGAAAAGTTAGTTTGCTTTCTTATTTTGTTATCTTTAAGAGAAATGTTAATGATATGTTTAAAAGCACACATATAATCTATTAGAATATTTTATTTTTTTTATAAGAAAAATTCTAGTTTCTCTCAAAGAAGGGAATTGATTGACAGACAACAAGTGACTAAAACAGAATTAAAGCTGGAATTTAGTCTATTCTGGCACAGTTTTTGTTTGTTTGTTTTTTATGAGACCCTGTATAAGTCATGTAATTGTGTTGAACCTCATCTTCAAAGTAGGAATAGTTGTCCTTGTGTGCCTGGCTTATAGTACTGAGAAACTCAAATGAGATAAACTATGTGGCAGCACAAACTATACAAAGGTGGGCAAAGACTAGGTGAGTGTCCAGGACCATGTGCTCTGGAGTGAAACTCCCTGAGTTTGAATGATGACATTGCCCTTGATCCCTATGTATGTCTCTCTCTGACACTTTATCTGTAAAATGGGAGAGTAATAGTACAGATCTCTAAAGCTCTTGGAAGAAGGGAGAAAATCATTGAAAAGCACTTTACACTGTATCTATTATTACTCTAGTTGTGTGGTTTCAGTAGTGAATTTGTTATGGTCTTTTAATTTTCCCAAGAACTTCAATCTACATTGCATGGCCCAAACGAACAATTAATATACTAATACATAAACTTCCTGGAAGGACCTAAATTATTGAACAGTTTATTTATTTTTTATTAAATAGTTTTATAGAAGAAAGTCTGTCTGGGTTTCTTGGTTTTTTTTTTTTTTTTTAAGATTTATTTATTTTAGAGAGTAAGAGAGAGAGCAGGGCAAGAGGCGGAGGGAGAGGGAGAGAGACTCTTAAACTCCACACTGAGCATGGAGCCCAATGTGGAGCTCAATCTCACGACCCTGAAATCAGGACCTGAGCTGAAACCAAGTCAGTAATTTAACCAACTTTGCCACCCAGGTGCCCCTGTCTGTGTTTTTAACAGTTTTATCATACATCCAAAATCTTGAATAAGTATAGAAACAATCTAACTCTCTTTAATACTCAAACTAAATACCTAATATTCAAAAGTAAATAGCCTAAAGAGTGAAATTTGACTTTCAACCTATTTCTATATTCCAGTTTATGAAAAAGTTATCCTGTAGTCCCCAATCTGATCCATTGACTTCAAAGAGGGTTTAGCTTTCTTATCACAAGTTAATTGCCCAGTGCTTGTGTACATCCACTGAGTAAGAGCAGCCTGTAGCTATGACACAATGCACTGTACATTCTTGGTTAGCAAACTCTAGAGAAAAAAAAAATATTTTGGTAGCCCATTTTGACAATTCTTGTAATTTGTGGTGATGTTTTCATTACAGTGTGTCACACAGGAAGCCACAAAAGGATTAGACATAGACCAACTCATCCACATTTCTTCCAACCAGTAATCACATTGACGCCTGCCAGTGACCCAAACTGCCTTAGTGCCTGCTCTTCCATTACCAGATAGTATGGCCCCTAAACTCATTAAGAAATGGATGTACCACATAGTCAGAAATGCCATTATCTGTGTTTTATTAGGCTCTGTGATTTGATCTTCCAGAAATATCTAAGGCCACAACAAGATGAATGTCGGGTATGACAAAAATATGCTAGTGGGATTTTGAAAACCACAGAGAAACTCTATAGGAAATATTAGGAAAGAAGAGGGCAAGAAACAAATGACCTCGAAAAAATATATAGAGAGATACCATAAAATTGGATCCATGTGATATCCTCCTTATGGTCTTATAGAGTAGATATTGAAAATCCAGAAATCATGTGGACTTTATCCAAACCTGAATTTTTGAAAAAGCCATAGCTTTTATTGGACTAATAAAAACCAGGTAATGTGTTTGCTGATACAATGGAAAGACCACATTGAAAACTTTATATTTCATGGGTTTTTTCTAGAGAAAAAACCCTGAGTTACTTTTTGTAGATATGAAAGTACCCAGTATTCCAAAGAGTAATAAAACCAGTTTAAAACTGAGTCTATCCATCAGCTAAAGAAGCTATCTGCAATATTTTCTTTTAATAATATTTTAGTCATTTCATTTGATATTACAAATAATTTGGCAGGATTGAGAATTTGTTTCTCCAGATTTTTCCTCCTTGATATTTAAAATGGGTCTCCTGTATTGATTTCAACTCCCTTGATATTTTTCCACCATTTCTGTCACAGGCTTCTCTTCCCCTACCCATCTTATAGATATATACAAAGATAAATGATAGATAGATGGGTAGATAGATAGATAATTGAAGTATTCTCTGAGTAATCTTACTCACTTCCATAGTTTTATCAACTATAAATCAACATCAAAATGTTGCTTTCTAGTTCCAACCTCTGCCCTGAGCTTCAGATTCAAATTTTCAGCTGCTGTACACATAATCATCTATGAGGATGCTACATCATCCATAAATTCAACTATCAATCTGATGAATTAAAAATAGTTTAAACTTGCACTTTCATATTTATTTTTATATTTAATATTACTATAAATATATATGCACCAAACTGTGTATACTGCTTTTTCTCCTGACAGTTGCATCCTGTTGTTCTGCAAACAAAAGGCTTCGTGACTAGACATTTTCTTCTCATTGCTTCCCAGAGCATATCTAGTGTAACTCTATCATAATATTTTATACGATAAAATATTCATTTGCCTGCCTGTGTCCCAGTTACAGTGCAAACTTTATCTGCAGTGAGCATTATTTTTTGTTAATCTTGCATTCCTGTCTCCCAGACAGTGCCTAGCACAACAGACAAATTCAGTGTTGACAGAGATGAATCAGTCATGTAATTCATAAGACTGACTTTATTATCTTCACCCCCTTTTTTTTAAGGTAGACTCCACACCCAACATAGGACTTGAACTCCTGACCATGAGATCGAGCATCACATGCTCGACCAACTGAGCCAGCCAGGCACCCCAATATTACACATTTTTCAAAAGAGCATGAACACAGTCTCCCACTAACAAATTATGCAGTCAAGTATCCCACATTTGGGAAAACTGCAGAGCTCAACACAACCTGAGTGCAGTGGATGAGCCTCTCCCTGGGAGGTGATCATGGTATCCCCATGGTCAAGTGTTATCTTCACCTTCTTCACTTCTTTAGTTCAAGTGTTACACATTTATAATGTTCTCCATTCACACTTCCTTTATTTTGTAAAACACATTTATCCAAAGCCGACTGTTCATAGTTACATCATTAGTCAATTGTTTGTAGAGGTTAGAAGAGTGATGATGTATGTTGTCTTGTAATTTTCAGTGTCAATGGTTTCAATGGTTTAGAATAAATAATAGGCAGGAATTAATTGCTCTTTACTCTCAAAGATGTATAAATATAAGGAGAGCCTTGAGCCCTTTAATGACTTGAAACCTATCCCCAATCATGTGCATCTAGCCTCCCAGTGTAGGTATAGAATTCACGGAGATGGCCTGGCTGATCTTCTGACTCCCTCCTCACCTCATTTAAGAGACACCTTTTATTACACATGTGTTCAAAACTCTTTCTGTAATCCCAGTTTCAACATTTAAAAACAATATTAATTTTGTTATTACTTTATTATTTAGGTAATAGATCTTGAATATCATTTCAAGTCTTTTGAAGAAATATTAGTGAGTAACATTGTTGCCTGATGGAGACCTAGGAATATCTTTCAATGATTTTTATTCTTTTTTTTTTAATGATTTTTATTCTTAAGAAAATAATTTCCCCAGTGTTAGCCTTTTTGTTTTGATTTGCATTTCCCTGGAACTATTATTCATTCAGCAAATACTAAGCAATGGCTATGTGTTTTTTGTAAACAGGAATCACAAGGAAGCCAATGAAGCTGGAGCTAAGGGAGTGAGATGGCAGATAATAGGTTTGTAGGTGTGGATATACGAATGCAGGGGGCAGAGCAGAAAGGATGACAGATTGGGCAATCCCCTGTAGATCATATGAGAATTTTGGTTTAGCTCTGAAAGATGTAGAAAGCTAATGAAAAATAATTGAAGCAAGGCTTGTCCTTATATTTTAGCAGAATAATTTTGACTGCTGCACTGAGAATAGATTATCAGAAGCCAAGGGTAGAAGCAGGGAAACTAGAAGTCATTGTAGTAATCCAGGCAAAAGAGGACAGCAGCTTTGTCTAGAGTAGTAGAGGAGGAAGTGATGAGAAACGGTAGGATTCTGGGGATTCCCTGAGGCTGAAGGCAATTCCCCCCAGCTCCCAGATTAGATGTAGTGGATAATAATCTAAATATATAATAATACCAGTTCCCCATACCCCTTTACCTGTAATGGCTTCCTCAAATTTAGGCGACATTGTTGAATTTTCTTAAGCCTTCCACTCATTTCTACATACAGCCTGTCAGAGAATTCTATCATTTCCAGTTCTATAACATGTTCATATCTGTTCTCTCCTTTCCCATGCCTCCTTCTCTACTTACCGACCCTCATTATTTCCTGTCTTTCAATTGTTATAATCTTTTTTTTTTTAAGGTTTTATTTATTTGACAGAGAGAAACACAGCCAGAGAGGGAACACAAGCAGGGGGAGTGAGAGAGGGAGAAGCAGGCTTCTCGCTAATCAGGGAGCCCAACGCGGGGCTCGATCCTCGGTCTCCAGGATCGTGACCTGAGCCGAAGGCAGTAGTTTAACCAGCTGACCCACCCAGGAACCCCTCAGTTGTCATAATCTTTTAATGGGCCTCAATGTTTCCCGTTTCTCCTACATCTGTCTAATCCTGCTGTCCTCAAAGCTACCAGAACCATGTTTCCAAAGCACAGATCTGTGTCCCTCCTCTTTTTAAAATCCTCAGTAGAGCTATAGTGTACCAGAACAAGTCCCAAAGGCCCTTCTTTTCCTGCCTCATCACCAGTAGCCACATATGACCTCTTTCCATTCCTCAATTCTTTCCCATCCATGTGCTTGTTTGCCTTTGCTCATTCTGTCCTCTCCATTTGAAATTTACTTTGCTTTTATATTGCATTCTCTCTGGCCCATCCCCTCAGGGGAAGAAAACTTCAACCCCAGCCTTGTGTCCCCAAAGCACATCAGGGCACCTATGGTTGTATTATGGTTGGTAGTCTGACCATCTCCCATTCTATCCATTTAATTTAGTGCTTAATATATAAAAGATGCTCAACAAATATCTGACAGATGGTAAAATATATACTAAATCTAAGATGCATCTTATGCCTTTCTAAGCTTCTTTTACCCTAGCTTACAGGAGGGCATCCCAGTGACTAGCCCTTTAAAATTACAAAGTAGCAGGGTGCCTGGGTGGCTCAGTCATTAAGTGTCTGCCTTATGCTTAGGTCATGATCCTCTAGTCCTGGGATGTAACCCCGCATCAGGCTCCCTACTCTGCTGGAAGCTTGCTTCTCCCTCTCTCACTCTCCCTGCTTGTGTTCCCTCTCTAGCTGTGTCTCTGTCTGTCAAATTAAAAAAAAAAAAAGACTTAAAAAATAAAATTACAAAGTAGCAATATATAGAGGTTTATAGTTATATAGAGCTATCACAGTCATATAAAGGTATGTCCCCAAGAAGGAACCTTAAAAATGCAAAGCAAATGACTCTGTCTCATTCCTTGATGTTTTTGAGTAGTTGAATCATTTGTCTGTAATATTTTTAAGTTACTTAGTAAACTCTCTTCTCTGCTATTATATTGCTCTTTCATTTGTCTAGTGGTTATTTTTCTGCCTTCTTTACTGATTCCTATTTCTCTTTTAACAGTAGGGTCGTCATCTGTACTACTATTACACTTCTCATCTACCATTCCTCTCAGTATCTTTGCAGACATTAATGACTTATAAATCTAAAGCTGCACCCTGACCTCTTACCTAGTCTCCCATTCTGTTTTTCCAACTCCTCATATTATTCATATGCCAAACAACATTCACTGCACCTACTTCATGATCTTTAACTCTTCTTCCCAATTATCACTCCTTAAGGTAACTACTATTCTAATGCCTCAGATTAAAATATTGAGGTTATCTTGTCTCTTTCTTTTAATTTGTCCTTTACATCTAATATTTTATTCAAAATTCTTTTTATTCTTTATTGCCTGGACTCTAGTATCAGCTGATACAGGGATATTACTTTATCCCTGCAAGAGCTGTCCAACTGATCCTATTTAGTCCAGAATCTTCTCTTCCTTATTCATTCTATGGCTGACAGGCTAATGAAGGCAATAATGCTTGTTTGCAAGTAAATCCTAAAATCTTCATGGCTGAAAACACCCATACACACGCGTGTTACACTCCAACACAGGTGTTTCTAGTCAAGCAATCTCAATTCAGGAATTCAGGATCTTCTGTCTCATGACCCCACCTGTATCTAGGTCCTTAGAATGCCTGCATTTAGCCAGCAGATAGGAAAGAACTACTTCTTAACCACTCTGACAAAGAAAAGACACACATCACTTCCACTCAAATTTCATTGGTCAAAACTGTATCATATAGCTTCACACAACCAAAGAAAGACTGGGAAATAAGTCTAGCTGTGTCTCCAAGAAGAGCAGAAAATGAATTTTGGCAATGCATAGCAGTCTCTGATACATTCATGTATCTTTCTAAAATAGGACTTAGAGCCAGAGGAGAGTCTTCTCTAAAAGAATGAAGTCTCAGTCCCCATCCTTGGTGTCTGGACCTTCACAATATGATGCCACTGTTGTTTGGATAAAGAAGAGGCTGCCTGAGCTCTGATCCAGTTATACCACAAGGAAATCTTTGATTTCTTGACTTTTCCACCCATAAGATGTGGCCCTGAAGAATGGTAAGTCTTCCCAATTTTTAGGAAATTGGTGAGCTAACCAAAGCAATCATACTGCTATCTGGGTCAGCAATATAGATGTTTTTACTTACTATCACAGGGCACTTGAGAAAAAACAGCCCTGCTAAATGCTGCTAAGAAAAACACCAGTCCACTGACTATCACCTGTGGCCAATTAACCAGATCACTTCATTTCCAAGCTCATCACTCTGACAGTCTTGACACTCCCTAATATCAACTGAGAATAACTGCAATTAAATCAGCCACACAATGATCTCCATTCTGAGTATGATGGCAGGATCAGTTAAGCACAACCATAGTTGTATTATTTCCATTAAACTAAGTTAATATAGGAATGTTGTTGAGGAATTAGATCCAAATCCTAAAACTAGATGAATCCTACCCAGCAGACTATATAAGCTTGCTTTTCTTTTTATAGAAGAACAAAAGCACAAATCCCAACTACCTGTCACTTAAAAAGAGAGAGAGAGGAATTATATCACTATTAGCCAAAGATGTAAACATTGCAGCAGGAGATATGCTCCAGCTTGCACATGCTTCAAACTGTCAGTGCTCTCTGCATTACCCCACCCTGTCCGTATAGCATCAACTCCGGAATGCAGTCACAACAGTGGAGGTTAGGAGGAGATATTCTGAAGGCAAAGTGACACACAGCCACACAATCACTCAATTGAATGAACAGAATTACAGTTTTTGCAACTGGAAGGTTGTCACTCAAAGTGACACCTAGCCTTCTGCTCACTGGACAATCCATGCATGTAATACAGTAGCCCCTCCAGTTGCTGGCAATAAAGCAGGGAGGAAGGCAGCTATTTCCTGAATTCCAAACAGCGGGAAAATTTTAGTATTGGGTTCTGTGGTTTGCAATACCAGTGGTGTCACAAATGAGAATGAAAAGAAAATAATTATAAGCACTAATGAGAAGAAAAGCAAATGTCTCATTTTGTCCCCTCACCTGAGGCATTCTCTATTATTTTTGGTGGAGAGTGGGGAATGAGAACAAAGATGATTTCCCTAACTACACACCCCAGATGGAGATATTACTGTAAACATTTAAGATGGCAGAGGCTAAGATCAGTATATGTATACACATTTACTTGCCAAATATTTGAAATCAGCTTTGTAAGAGAACTGAAATTTACATATAGCACACAGCTGTTGACTGCAATAATTGGTAAAATAAGGTACCAAACCAATGTCTAATTCATAATGAATAAACAAATTGTTCATTTATTCAACCAGTGATTTTTGAATGTCTATCATGTCACCCAGGCCTATTTTTACGATTTGTCAAAGCCAGATGCTATTCTTAGTATGGGGATACAGCAGTAGCCATAACAGCAAAATTTGCTGGCCTGATGGAGCTGAAATATTCAAATTGAGGAATCAAACAAAAGACAAAATCAGTAAAATACAGAGCATATTAATAGGTGTTGATTCCTCTGCAGAAAAAGAATTCAGTTAAATCTCTTGTCCAGTTTAACTTGGTGCAGGGAGGTAGAGATGATGAGGGATTACTATTCTAAATATTTTGGTCAAGGTGAGGTAAAAGGCTAAGTTTTACCAATATTTGAGAGCAAAATATTGAAGGTTGAGAGAGAAGCCAGTGAAAATGCCCTGAGAAAGGAGTGAGTCTGACATACTCAAGAAAAAGCAAGGAAGCCAATAAGGCTAGAGAAAGAGTATATCATGGAAAAATGTCAGAGAGGTAGAGGAGGAAGTGACCTCAATTATTTTTTTTTTTAATTTGGCTTCAGTTTGAGTGCCACTGGATGTGAACAGAGGTATGAAAGGATCTTGGTTAAGTTTTAAGTGAATCACTTTGAATACTGTTTTGAGAACAGACTGAAGGAGGCAGTGGTAGAAACAGTAAAACCATTTAGTTAGGAGACATTTGCAAAAATGGAGACAAGAGATGATAGTAGATTGTACCTAGATGGTATCAGAGGAGGTACTCAGTGGGAAGTGATAAGGTTCTGGAAATATTTTGAAGATGGAGTCAGTAGGGCTTTCTGTTGTGATAGAATGGGTGTAGTACATGAGGGAAAGAGGAAACAATTATATTTTCAGGTTTTCTGGTGGTTTTGGTGTTTTTGGTTTTTCTTTTTTCAGAAACTGGAGATAGGGACAAGTGTGGTTAGAGTAAATTTTAGAGGAAAGTCAAGTGTTCTGCATGATTAGTTTGATGTGTGTATTAAACATCTAAGTGGAGAAGTTAAATGAGCAATTGAATATATGAGTCTAAATCGAGTTTTAGTTGGGAGATATAGTTGGGAGTAGTCAATGTGAATGTGCCATTAAAAAGATACTCAAATTAGTTATACAACTCAACACCAAAAAAAAAAAAAAAAAAAAAAAAAAAAAAAAAAAAAAAAAAAAAAAAAAAAAAAAAAAAAAAAAAAAAAAAAAAAAAAAAAAAAAAAAAAAAAAAAAAAAAAAAAAAAAAAAAAAAAAAAAAAAAAATCCAGTAAAAAATCGGCAGAAGACATGTACAGACATTTCTCCGAGGAAGACATATGGATTGTCAGCAGACATGAAAAAATGCTCAGTCTCACTCATCATCAGGGAAATGCAAATCAAAACCATGAGGTATCACCTTGTACCTGTCCGAATCGCTAAAGTCAAAACACAAGGAACAACAACTGTTAGCAAGGATGTGGAAAAGGAACCCTCATGCACTATTGGTGGGAATACAAACTTGTACAGCTAACTGCGGAAAACAGTACAGAGGCCAGAGGTTCCTCAGAAAATTAAAAATAGGGATGCCTGCTGGCTCAGTCAGTTGAGCATCTGACTCTTGGTTTGGGCTCAGGTCATGATCTCAGGATTATGGGATCAAGCTCCGCCTCAGGTCTGCACTCAGCATGGGGTCTGCTTGTCCCTCTCCCTCCCCAAACTTGCTCTATTTCTCTCTCTTTCTCAAATGAATAAATGAACAAATGAATACATAAGAATTATCTTATGATCCAGTAATTCTACTACTGGGTATTTACCCAAAGAACAAAAACAGTAATTTGAAAAAATACATGCACACTGATGTTTATTGCTGCATTATTTACTATAGCCAAGATATGGAAGCAACCCAAATGTTGATTTATATATATTAATAACATATATAATGAAATATTACTTGACCATAAAAAAGAATGAATCTTTTTTTTAAGACTTTTTATTTATTTATTTGACAGAGAGAGATCACAAGTAGGCAGAGAGGCAGGTGGAGAGAGAGGAATAAGCAGGCTCCCTGCTGAGCATTTATATATATTAATAACATACATAATGAAATATTATTTATATATATTAATAACATATATAATGAAATATTACTTGGCCATAAAAAAGAAATATTTTTTAAGACTTTTTATTTATTTATTTGACAGAGAGAGAGATCACAAGTAGGCAGAGAGGCAGGCAGAGAGAGAGGAGGAAGCAGGCTCCCTACTGAGCAGAGAGCCCAATGCGGGCCTTGATCCCAGGACCCTGAGATCATGACCTGAGCCAAAGGCGGAGGCTTTAACCCACTGAGCCACCCAGGCACCCAAAAAAGAATGAACTCTTGACATTTGCAGCAACATGCATGAGCCTAGAGGGTATAGTGCCAAGTGAAATAATTTAGACAGAGAAAAATAATACCATATTATTTCACTCATATGTGGAATTTAAAAAACAAAGCAAACTAACAAAGAAAAAAAGAGACAAAAAAAAAAACCCAACTCTTAACTATAGAGAACAAACTGATGGTTATGAGAGCAGTGGTGGGTGGGAAATGGATGAAAGGGATTAAGGGTACACTTACCATGATGTACCATGATGAGCACTGAGTAATGTATAGAATTGTTGAATCACCATATTGTACACCTGAAACTCATCTATCACTGTATGTTCATTATACTGGAATCTAGTTAATTTTAAAGGTATTCAGATTAAAATTTTAAAGGTATTCAGATTAAAAAAGAGACAGATGAAGAGAAGGAATACAGATAAAGGACAGTTCCAAGGACAGGGCCTTGGCATACTTCAATATTAAGAAGATGAGAAGATGAACAGAAATTAGGAATGAGATGAGAGAAGTGGTCAGTGTGGTAGGGGGGACATCAGCAGCCAGGTGATTCCAGAAATGGAGAATTATCCATATGGCTGGTACTGTCGATAGCTATTAATGACTGGCTATAACAGGTAGGTTATTACAGTCAGATCACCTAGTGCCAGCCTGACTTGATGTGTTCTACATTTGGAACTAAAGATGATATTAGCAATGAAAAAAGAGAAGTGCCCGTAATAACAAGTAATATAGTAAAATTATATTCTTACTATTTCCCAGGCATTTTACCATTTTACAATCACAATCTCATTTAATACTCTCCAAAACCCTATTAAGTAAAGTTTCTTTCCCACCTTTTATGGAAGGTCTCCTAAGGCTCAGAGAATTCCTGTGGTTTTCCTGAGGTCACACAACTATTACGAAGAGGAACGGAGACACAGAACAGGATAAGACACCACACTGTGCTCACAGCTGCTATGCCGAGTGCTGCCACCTCATGCAGCAGTCTTTATGTTTCTGAATTTCCAGCTTTCCAAGAGTTTCAGTACTTTCAGTTATGTGGGGCACCTGGGTGGCTCAGTTGTTAAGCGTCTGCCTTCAGCTCAGGTCATGATCCCCGAGTCCCAGGATCAAGCCCCACGTCAGGCTCCCTGCTCTACAAGAAGGCTGCTTCTCCCTCTCTCACTCCCCTTGCTTGTGTTCCCTTTCTAGCTGTGTTTCTCTCTGTCAAATAAGTAAATAATATCTTTTTTTAAAAAAAGACCTTAGATAAAAGAAGGAAGATAGCAACTGTAAAACTAGTGACTAGATTTCTTCAAAATTAGACCAACCATTGCAACCTGAATCATGGACCATTTTTTTTTTTTAATGCACTGCTGCATTCAAAGAGAAGTACAATTCCAGAAATCTTGAAGAATAATACAGATTTTTTAATCATAATTTCTTAAGACTGAAGTACACTGTTGTGACAGACAGGGAATACATAGCATTCCACACCAGGTACTTTCTAAATATCCTGCTTGATGAGTTTCCCTCTACTACAACTTTACAAGTGCCTTTCTAATAATAACCAACTCTGGCACTCTGCCCCCTGAAACTCTGATGAGCAAATTGTCTACCCATTTGTGAACAGAATAACATAGTAAAAACACAGGCTGAGTCACTGAACCAGGCTTTGAGATCTTTACTTCTCAGTGCCTCCGTTTCTTTACGTACAAAATACAGTCATCATAGTGACTCACTCTAGGGTTATCATGTGGACTAAAGAAATTATTATACGTAAGCATTTAGAACAATGCATAACATGTGGCAGATGCATCATAAATGTTAGCTAGTATGTATTGTCACCGCTCCTCCCTGGTTATATCGTGGTAGTATTCAACAAAGACTATCCTAATCTCTGTATGTGCTACTCTGAGACTCCTGTTCACATCATACTCCATTTCTGGATTCACCTTCCTTTACTGAGCTGGCGGTGACTCCTCTCAGGCACCGTGACCCTTCGAAGTTTCTCTTAGCATGTCCACGGAGCAAAACTTGTCAGCTCTCTGAGGCAGTTCAAGCCTCCTGCAGAGTCAGTGTTGCTGATAATATAAGAAGAAAGGTATATTCACTTAATTCTTTCCCTCAGGGAGCTGACAGCCACTAGAAACTCTTTCTAAAACAACAAAAGCAAAGACAGGATCATCTCTTGCCTGCCCCCTGCCCGAATTTCTGAGCAATCTTTGTGCCCTGAGGTCTGCAAAACCCAGAAGAATGGGTAGCTAGAGAACCAAACAACTTTGCATACGATCACCCTGCCTCTCCTGAAACAAACAAGGAGGCAAGTCTCCAACCTGATCATAACCATTCTCTTCAGGGTTTGCAGTCTGCTTATCCTGACCTAAGTGGACCTCATTTGCAGGGGAATTGGGCTCCATGAAACTAAAGCATAACGTCATCATTCCAACTGCCCAAATCATGCCAGCATGTCAGGCCTTTGTGTTCCTGGAGGTTTGCTAGAGTTGCCTTTTTTCCTTCTAGAAAGAATCCTGATGGACCCTTGGTTTGGTAATAAAATCCAAAAAGTGCCCTACGAATAGTAAATCTGCTTCAAGAGCTGGGTTGACCACGCTTCAATTTACTGCCCCCTGGTGGATTGCCCACAGTTCCAATTGCTTCAGGCTGAATACTAGAAGTCTCATTGATTCATAGTTGTCAATTCAAAATGTAAATCTCAGCTCTTTTCCTGGGCAGTTCCTGGTAAATCTGAATCTCTGGATGACTGGAAAGTCTGTACACTCTCACTTAGCTGGTGGCGTTTCCCTGCTCTGGAGCTATTTATCTTTGTTCCATTTCAGTGGCATTTCTAACTACATTCAGAGACCTTTACTCTAGTCTCTGGCATAGCACCTCCTACTAATTTCTCAAGTTTATAAGAGAGTTGGTCTTTACCCAGGGGCTCAAACCTGCTTAACTCCAGTCCCACAGTGGCAGCCAAGTCCCCAGGGATTTGTTCTTGTCCACTGAGGTAACTCAAAAGCATTGAACAAGCCCAAGCATGGCTGTCACTGACCTCCACTTCCTTCCCAAGAGCAACTCCGATTTTCTCAGTAAATGGGTGTCCATTGAGTCTAAGTTAAAAATCAATTTTTAGCTTGTTTGTTCACAAGGGAATTTTTAAGACTTCCTCTGCTGATTCTTAGCCATTAATCTCAAACCAACCAACTCGATCCTTTAGAACACAGACTAATAGCACCAGATCTACTCCAAGCAGAGGACTGTACCCAAGTGAGCCAGATGCAGCAGCCATCTTCCCTCTTAGGAAGCCATAACTGTTACAGGGACTATCTTAACTTTATCTCATCTAAGAGATTTATCTTTAAGAGTAGTCCTTAGCCAGTTAGAATCTGGCCAAGAATCAATGACATAGTGAATGATCTGGCTTATAAATAATAGTCCAAGGAAATTGTTCTCTGCCCTTCCTCATCTCATTTCTCCACCAGCAATTAACTATTCTAGCCCCATGAACTTATCCTCTAGCTATTGAATATTCCCCTTACTTTGCTGTTTTCTTATTGATGTCTCATAACCTTCTCATCCAGAGGTTTTATCTTCTAGAAGATAAAGAGACTGAGTCCTTTCAGTCAGCTCTTCTCTTGATAATTTTGCTAATGCATTACCTAAGAAGTTGATGTTGACTCTAAGGTCTACCTGGACATTGTATATATTGATACAGATCAATTCTTCCTGTTTTTTATCTAGTTCTAGGACTATATGGCTTATCCCTAAATCTCTCCCAAACCTCTGCATCTAGCTATTCCTACTGCAGATATGTTCTATAAGTAGATATATAAGACAATAGAAGGAATGTTCCTATATGTCCATATTTTGTAAAATTGTATAATGCCACATTATGCAGTTTCTTCACTTGAGATAACTATACAGTCCAAATTTCAGAGTATTCACTTACATTTACTTCCAAAACATAGATTATCCTAGTGAAGATATACTTTTAATCTAGTTCTAGGGTAAGGATTTGTATCCAAAATCCCATTTGTACCCCAGATATAGCTGACTCCCCTTGGACCAGTCTCTGAATAGCATTATATTCAATGAAATAGCACTCTGGCTACAGAAGGCCTAAAGTTTTATGTAGATCTTGATTGTGAATTGCCTTTAATAAATAATATGGAGCATTTACGCAAATGTCACAGAACTCTTACCCAAAAATTGTCTGTGGGCATCTTTGGCCCCTCTCATTAAAGTTGCCTCTTAGTCTCTTTCCATGCCTACCTCCTACCATGTTCTCCTCCTTCCTACTCTGCCCAGCATAGTTGACACATCTAAAGCTCCCAACATGTGAATCCCCATATCTTCTGCAGTATCCATGGAACAGAGTTTGTCTTCTGCTTAGAAGAATGCTTTTTCTCATAACAAACAGCTGTCACAGGGATTATGCTGATAAAAAAAACAAATGTACCACCTTGTTAAACTTTAAATTTATGAAGTGTGCAATCATTGACCCAACCACTGAAATTATTCTACAAATAGAAATTATTTTCAATCACTTCCTTTGAACATCTTCTTCTTATTTTAAGCTACAAAATCAATAGAAGATGGTCCTAGATGAGGGGGAAATGATAACAAATAGTTGACAACAGGCATAATCTATCATTGGAAGTACAAATGAATGCAAAAGCTATTGTAGGTAAGTAGACAATATTGAAATATGATAATCACATCCTGCTTAGAATATGTGTGTTTGTGTGTGTGTGTGCTTATGTTTGTGTATTTTACCAAGATAGAGTTTCTGCTGTAGTGATATCCACATTTCTATTTGTGTGTGTGTGTGTGCGTGCGCGCGCGCGCTTATGTTTGTGTATTTTACCAAGATAGAGTTTCTCTTGCTGTATTGATAGCCACATTTCTATTTGTTCACTTACATCTACACATCTGAGGATACTTATGCCTGGTGCTGTATTCCTGACTCTACAGGATTTCATGGCCCTGAGGGCCAATTTTCAGAGACCAATGCATCTTGTCGGACTAGGTTTGAGATGAGTGTCTGAGAAGAATACTAAAAACTTTGATGGATTATCACTAAAACTCAACTGTGCTGAAAAGTTATAAATCTTCAACTTCCCTCAGGCTTAGATGGGACTGATTGCTAGAAGGATTATCAAAGTCACCAAGCTGTCCTGAGCCCTAAAAAGTACATTAAAAAGGGCATCAGCTACCAAAAATGTAAACAAATGTGATACACATTCCAGGCATATGAAGTTCAGGCACTAATCATCTCAGATAAATGATAAACAAATGATGAGTTACATGTAAATCAACAATGTTGTCAAAACATTGCCCTTTTAATCCCAGATAAATGATGAAGTTTATAAAAGGAGATTTTTGAGGGTCATGGAAGATTATTTAAACATACATGGAGAGTGGTTTAAGTGCTAATCCATTGCCATTTATGTAAACTGCATTTCTATCATCAGTCTCTGCTGCATAAAATTACCTCATCATTTTATAAATCCGTAGACCTAGTTGAAACTAGTTCCTGCTGGAAACAAATTTTTCACATTAAGCTTGAAAGTTTTAAACTACCCTCTATGTACACATAGTGACACAATCTTGAAAACCTCAGCTCAAGGCAGGACAGTTTAAAGCACTTCACAACTTTTATAGGGTGTCACGCACTACCCAATTCTAAAAGATCTAAAGATATAGAAATGCTTCCACATCAAGATGTTTCACAAGATACTTTATAAATGAATCTGGATTCTACTGAAGCTGTTACACATCTGCTTTGCTTTACCAATGAAGAACACAAACATGTTGATGGTTTCAATCCAAACCCTTTTTGCAAGCAAGAAGGAAATGCAGAATGTTCAGCTAATTGCTAAGAGGAAATCCATATGTGTTATTTGCTTTCCTTGAAAGGACAGGTCCTCTTGCTATTTAATTGATGAAACGTTGTACATAAAACTGACAGTGATTAATATCATTCTAAGATGCCATTTTAAGAGCTGTAAGTGTAATGCTCTGGAATATGTTCTTTGACATTTACATTGCTATTTGCTAGGTATAAAAATCTAGTTCTTGCCTTAAGCATTTATATTGGGTAAAAATGTTAAGTAATTTCAAATAGCAGTGTCTTCCTAAGGAGCCGATCTTTAAAAAACCAGGAGCTGATCACATTTTCTCCTGATTTCCTTGTTAAAAACAAACAAACAAGCGTTGTGTTACATATTCCTTTGGAAATATTTCTCAGGCAGCCAGTCCTAGGATATTCTATGTGATTTCTCCTTGATATGCCTCTTCCCATAAATGCTCGATGGGCACTGAATGTCCCAAATCCAAGGGTCACATAGTATAGTGAATGAAATCTTAGGAGGAGGTTCTTCTGGCCACTGTCCTCTCCCTACAGGCACACATGGAACTCAGCTAGGAAGTCTGTACCACGGGGAGCCTCAACACAATACACAATGACTCTCACATTTCCTTATTTGATGCTGTCTGGAAAGGAGGTAGGGTTCAAACCTGGGTTTTCTTTTGTAATCTCCAGCATAGAGAAGGATATGAAGGGCTTATTTTTCTTCAAAGGATTCACAGTTCATTATACTTAAGCTTTCCACAGTCCTGTGACCTCTCAGCCTCCCTCCTCACCCAGTGTATTAACTACCATCCTGAATCACTTATATCTAACAGAGATAACAAAGTCTCTTTTGCATCTGCCTTAGACATTATTCCTGACACCAAGAGTATTCAGACACGAGAGTTTTAGAAAAACAAATCACACAATATAAATTCAGCAGACCCTATTTCGTTAGTGTGTTGATAAAAGGATATGTCATTTTCTGCTCTGTATTTCCTGTGTCTCATAGAAAGAGGAAGGCAGACACCACAAAGACAAATATTTTTAGGAGCTAAGAAGGTAGGATGGGAGACGAAAGCAAGGTGACATGGGCACCATGTTAAAGATTCCTAATACTTTTAAAAAGCAAAATGGCAAATAGGAATGAGTGGCAATTAACACTGACCTCAGTAATAGAGAATTCACAAGGGATTCATGGAGCTTTTGCTGATTGAAAAGGGATAGTAGCTATTACACTCCATCAGTTCTTTTGTAGGTAAAAATATAAGTCCAGTTTTGCCAGAACATAGTTTCCCAAAAAGCTGGAAATTAAGGTTTTTATGTGAATTCTTCCAATTTTTAAGTTTTTAAGTGATGACAATGAACTCAACTGAAGGAAAAAAAAAAAAAACAAACAGTCATTTGGTGAAGTATAAATGTTCGGGCTAAACAGAATCTCATCTGCAAACCAGATCAGTTCCAAAGGCCGAGAGTTTACACCTCTAGTCTTGGCAATGCTCAGAAAACTTTTTTTCTGCTTTTAATTCAAGCACAAGATTACTACTATTTAAACTAAGGTTTTGATGCTGAGAGCATTCCAAAAACTAAATCTAGAGTTCTGCTATTTAAGTCTGCACTGACATCTCTTGTCAGAGCCAGACTCTGTAAAGACCTAAAGGAAGCTAATTCTCTTGTCACCTATCATTTATCTCGAACACTGGAGAGTGGAATCCATGATATCCAATATAAATACCAATAACCAACTGCAGATCAATTCAACTTCTATCCACTAAACCCTCCAACTATCCAGAAGTCCTCCAAGACAGAAAACAATCATGAGGCAAGATGAAAGACAGTCAGATTGTGGTGATAATAAAACTCAGAAATGGCATTGAAGGCCTTGTAAGCATGAGGACATGTAGAAAAACAGAAGGATTAGTTTAGGGGTAATGAAAGCAGTGATATGGAGGCAATTTAAGCAATTGAATAGCTACATAGCCTGGAATTCCCAGTGCTCTATGGGCCACCAACCAACCGAAACTTCCTCCTCCTCTTGATGTCTAGGCGCATAGGACTGTTTCCTACCATGCTTTACTGCCAGAGGGTCTCTGGTGCTGACGCACACAGTCTCACCTTCACACATTCGGAGTTTAAGGACTGAGCAATCAACTTGGCAAAGCCAACAGAAGTCTTCTATGCTGGGTTCAGCTCTAGTCTGAAGATGATGACCAGTGGAAAAAGTAAAATCCTCCCACCAAAACCCTCTCCTTGCTAATGGGAGAGCCGTCAGTTGCCAGCTGTCTCGTGCGAGCCCCTTCATGGTTTGTCTTTGACAGATCAGTATCAAACTAAATAAGTATAGGCCAACCAATTGCAAAAAAAAAAAAAAAAAAGCAGAGACCTAGAGGTTAGGACTGCTGGTGAAAACTTAAATAGGCATGTGAGTAATATGAGTATGACAAGCTGGCAGCCCAGTCTTTTTGAAGTGAAGAGCAAACAAGTTGAGGATTTTTATAATGTGGACTTTGTCTGGTAATTCAGCCAGAAGTTTTACCAATACAGCTGCTTCCAAAAACTAAAACACATGGGGCAGAAAGCATTGCAACTTAAAGCAAACAAGATTCGCAGCCAGGACCAGCATTCCCAACAGCTGAGGAGTAGACACGCTCTGCCACTAAAAATAAAGTAGTGGCCAGATTTTGAATGTCTCCCAGACAGACCAAAAGCAAATGATGATGGACAATTATAAACTGTAAAAAGAACAACTAAAAGAGACTATTATCAGTGTTTGAAGTAGCAGCTACAGAAAGTTCTCTGGGGTGGAATGTGAGGGTCAGAGGGCCATCTGGAAAGAGAGATGTCAGTTATGAAAATAATGCGTAAAGTGAAAGAATAAAGATGCCACAATTATTTTGTTGTGAAATACATGGCATACTTTGCCCCTACTCTCAGGAAATATATGTTTATTTATAGATAGGTACTGATCTCTCACAATTCAACAAAGATAAGTGGACTTACAGAGTAAAACAATATGCAGTTCTGAAGTCTGCATTTAAATAAAGGTTACCTCTCTCCATTTTTTTTAAATTGTTCGTCATAAATGTGTTTCTCCCTACAGCCCCTTTTCAAGGAGCTACATCCCATAATGGCTTACCAGCCTTCAGCTTGATTAAATTTGAACCTTCGGTGGCACAAGCAACTGAAGAATCCCTATCATTTCCATTGAAGGGACACTGTTCCTGTCATAACACAAGATCACAAATATCACATATAAACACATTTTCTCAAATGTTGTGACCGCTCAAAACTCAGAATACTAGAGAACAATTAGACTTGGGAAGTGCTTGAGTCCCTCCTCCAAAATGGGTCTGTGATCTCTCTAACCAAAAGGAGAAACTCTTCAGCTTTCAACAGGTGCCCCCCCCAAAGATTTAAATCTGGACAACTAAGTGATGTGTACAGAAGGATAGGGAGATTAGGAGGGCGTGAAGGGCTATGTCAGCCAGAAGTGCAGTCTTCTGGGGGTGTAATTTGTGTTCCTACATCTATCTATACAATAGATTCCCCATTACAGTAATTATTATGAATTATAGATAAGCACTCTGTGTGTAATGTTCTGCTCTCCATTTCCTACAAATCAAATTACTGAGGGTTATATTGGATTGTGGACATATTTAGAAAATCCTTTTATGGTTGTTTGTTAGGCTTCCTTCTGCCAAGAAGCTCTAGTCTCTTCTTTGACCAGATGCCCCTAAAGTGCCTGCCTTGAAGAGGACTATGTGCTGCAGAAGGGGGCTGTGCAGGGTGGTGCCTACGGGGCTGTGGAATCACCATCCAGACCAGCTCTGGGGGCCGACAGCCATCTTGCCTGGAAAACAGTTGAACCCTGAAGTTGGGCACAGGGTAGATGTTTAGGAATTACTTGCTGAATGTCCATACTGGTTATTACCCAAGGAGGCTGACAACAGAAACAACCTCTACTGAGAAAGGCTTCTAAACGGGTCTCCTAGACAATTACAGCTCTCTCTCACAGGTGCTGGACAAGGAGTATAATGGACTATATGTGCAATTGTGGGTTGGAAAAGGGGGGATGGGCCCACAAATTAAGTTAAATGACACAGTATTTGTATTATAAATATTTAATTCGCAAACATTAAAACTTTCTCAGCTTATCAAATCTGATTCTACATGACTTTACAGCCCTCCAGATCAGGGCTAATGATGAGTTGTATGTTTATATGAACATCAGAAGCCTACCAGTAAGCTGTAAAGTCTTCAAGTCTAAGGAGTTGCAAGGACCACACCTACAGGGGAAAAGCAAAACAAAAACTTCCTGGGATAAAGCCACGCACCAGTGTCTGTCATCTCTTATAGGATCCCCATGCTCCAGGGTGCCTGGGTTCAGGTGGTTAAGTGTCCAACTCTTTATTTTGGCTCAGGTCATGATATCAAGGTTTTAAGACAGAGCCCTGAATTGTTGTGATGCTCCCTCTCCCTCTCCTTCTTTCCCTCCCTGCCAGCTTGTGCACACACTTACTAACTCTCTCACTCTCTCTTGCTCACTCACTCTCTCTCTCAAAAAAAAAATCCTCATGTTTCAAATGTAAGGTGCCCTCATCAAAACTTATGTCCTTCCTTCAAGACTATTTTGCAGGTGACAGCTAATTGTTACATGCAATAAATCTTGCTATGATGTTAATGACTCACAAAGATACTTTACAGTAAAAATAACTACATTTATTGAACACTTACTGTATGCCAGGGACTGCACTACATGCTCTGTATATGTTATTTTATTTATCTCCTCAATAGCTTAATGAGGTGAGTAGTAGTATTTATCACTCCTATCTAACAGATATGGAAATTTAGGCAGAACAATTGAATGCCCTTTCAAAAATTTGCCCCTAAGAAGTGGGTTCGAATCCAAGCAATGTTCTTTAGAACCATAGCACTTAACTTCTTTACAGAAGCTCACATTCCATAAAAATAGACATTATCTTCATTATCCTCAAAATATTATTATCATAGGCCAATGACTCTTGGATCCCCCTTGTCCCTCATTCATAAAAATAAGGGACTGAACTATCTTAGTGGTTTTTAAAATTTAGTCAGGCTCCCTTTGGGTCTGATTAAGATGGAAGTGAAAAATGAGGGTAGCAAAGCTCTATCTCCTCACCTAATTTCAACCCCAGTACTTCTGCATCCCTCTTTTTATGTTAGATTTAGCCATAAAATTTGTTTTGCAGGAGGATCCTGAATCTTTAAACATTTTGAGACCCACTAAAGCAGAGATCATAAACTACTGACCCATGGTCCAAATACTACCTGCAGAGTTTTTTTGTTTGGCTCCAGAGACTTTGTTTTGTTTTGCTTTAACTTGAAGTACACACCAAAATTTAAATTTTAGGGTATTTTATGTAAAAACTGAGCCTCTTTGGGAAATTATATTATATAAACACAGGGCAGGTTTCTGCCCAGAAACCCGTGTGTAACTAGCCCATTCTGCAGTTCACCAGGACTCCCTCTCTTCCCACTTCATTAAACTCTCTACTAACCTGATACCTATGGACATTTGAGTTTATAATCCCTAATCTAGATTATCTTTAAAGTTCTTCCCCGTCCTGAGTATATCCCCAACTGAACTCTAAACTTCTAAATGAAAGCATTTGTCTTATGCATACTTACACTCCTCAGTGCTTTCTACCTCTGTTAGCTGCAGCCTACCTCCATCACAATACAAGCACATATGCACACATATGTGCCCAAATACTCAGTACATAACAGAGGTTCCATAATTGCTCTTTATGATGAAAAATGGCACTCTATATTATACCATTCAGTAACATTTATATTTTGTTGAAGAATCTTGAGACCTCAATTTTTTAGCCCTAAGGAATGCATTTCTAATGGTGTATTTCAGCATGTTTTATGTCACGCAGGTCTACAAGAAATTCTGGGGTTGAAGGATTCTGTTTGTAAAGCAACTTGTTTCCAATAAATACTCACTCTGGTTACCTTCATTTGTAAGAATTTAGTATATTCAGGGGCATAAGTATCAATGGTACGCCCATAGGAATGAGAATATCCAGCATGGTTCCAGTGGCTACTGTATTGGCCCTTTAGAAGCAGGATTTTGTTGATCTCTCATCTTTCTGGTGGTGATTCAGCTCCTTTCTGACTGCATCTGTTCCTCCCACTGGTATCACTTAGCCACCTTAGCTTCTACTCTCTGTCATTTTTGTTTCAGTTTCTGCTTACTCATAAATTCTCTTTACTTATAACATCAGTTTACTCATCTTGCTTGCTGCCACAAGTCCTCTTTTTGTGGTTCTTTTTAGCTTATACTCTCTCCCCAAACCAACTAATTGACTCCCTCCTCAGATGCCCTAGTTCAAATTCTTGAGCTGGAACATATGACCCAACTAATCACCATTTTGCCTGCTTGGGCAGTTTTTCATGCCAAACCATCTCATAGGACACTGGCCAGCCTAGACATTAGTTAAGGGGTAGGACCACCCTGGTCCAGTCAGATGGATCTTTAAGAAGGGGACTTGTGACCACCCAAGGCAGCTCCCACAGCCCACTTGTGGGTAAATCACTTTCCCTTAGAAGGAAGCTATTGGTATGGCAGGCACTCTGATGGACCTGTCCAATAGGATCTCTAAACTTCATTTCAAATCATACTTGTATCTTCATCTTTAAGGACAGTTTCCCTTTGTAACATAAACTAAAACTAAGGCTGTATTGCTGTAACATTCCTGTTCATGTGAACCTTTAAGCAGGAACCATTAGAGGACCCCTGTGCTTCTTACATGCTTTTTGGTTTTTGTGTTTTTTTATTTGGGTTTTTTTTTTTTTAAGATGTTATTTATTTTAGAGAGAGAGTAAGAGCACAAAGTGGTGAGGGAGGGGCAGAGGGAGAAGGAGAGGATCTCAAGCAAACTATGCCAAGTGTGGCACCCAACTCACGGCTCAGTCCCATAACCCAGATCATGACCTGGGCCAAAACCAAGAGGTAGATGTTCAGTAGACTGAGCCACCCTAGAACCCCTGGTTTTGTGAGCTTTTGATTTTTAGTTTTCTTATTTGCTCTTTGATGACGACTTACTGTAACTGCATAAGACATGGTCCCTTAAAGCATGGACTTCGATTGTTTTGGAAGATTCTGAACCAGCCTTTTTACATATTATTATCCAGGCTTAAGTGCCATTGAGTTATACTGACCCCCAAAACTCTTTAAAAAGTCCATTCTCACAAATTTGAGTACCATCTATATGCCAAGGAATCCCAGCCGTGTAAGTCCAGCGTGATCTCTCTCCGGAATTCCATGTCTATCTAACCCATCTCCATCTAAATGTCCCAATGATGCTGTGTTTTTTCCAGGGTTGGTAAAATTCATCATATCCAAACTAGTTTTGCCTGCCTTACTCCAAATTCACTTACTCTTCTTCAACCATCCAGTTGTTTAAATAATAAACTGAGGTGTCACCCTTAATTTTTACCTTTTCCAGGCTCATATCTAATCAATAAATATCATTTCTTTTGAATATTACTTCTCAAATATCTCATAACTGTATCCATAGTGCTCTATTGCCACTACCAGAGTGAAGTAATTTTAATATTTCAGAGGCATTGTGACGCTCTTTGTTGCTTCTGGTCTTTTGTAGTCCCTCTGACTAGAACACTATCCTTCCATCCATTACCCCTATCCAAAGCCTACACTCCTTTTGTCTGGCTCATTCCTGCTCATCCTTCAAGTATCAAGTTGGACCCACTTCCTCCTGGAAGCCTCCACTTACCAATTCTGGGACAGGTACCCCTCTTATGTGCCTCAGTTCTGCCACTTATCCCTTACCACATCATGTTTGTAATCATCTGTTTGCTCCTCTGTAACATCCACTAAACCATTCTGTCTGAGACAGCACCATGTCTGCCTCATTTACAACTGTGTTCCCAGCACCCAATACAACAATTGACACATAGCAGCAACTCAATAAATGTTTGTTAAAGGAATAAATACCCTATACTACAGGACCTAAATGTCTTTAATAAGTTTTTCTTTTAAAGGCACCCAGAAAATAAGTTTGTGATTTTGATAGTTTCTAAGACAATTGGAGAAGCCAAAGACATGCACAACCCCAAACACAGAACAAATAACTTACAAATAAAAAGACATAAAAATCAAATGAAGATACAAGTCATACAGAGTCATGTAAAGCACTAAGATAAGCAGAATACAAATTCTGTACCTAAATGTGTTTCTCAGCCCATATTTCTAAGTACAGTAGCACACCATACCCCTGAGAATTATAGAATACTTTTTTCTTTTTTCCATTGTTCATACACTAATTCATACTTCTGAAACCCAGATATTCAGATAACAAATAACCAAGTGTTGGAAGGAAAGTTACAAATTATAGTCATATGTCACAGTCCAAGCAAATGGCAGCCAAATCTCCCTATATAAATTGCAGAATTCTCTTATGATTTCACAAGATGTATTGAAAAGAAAAACAGTAAAAAGGAAATTCATTTTTTACTCAGTTAATATAGTATATAGGTAGAGGGTTCATGTTTAAACTGTTACAGATGAGTGGGTTTTTCCAGAAATGCAATTTTAACAAAGCATAATACCTCTGAGATATTAAAACTGAATTTAAATTTTTTAAAAAATTAGGTTAACACCCTCAGAGCAAATCATGCTAATATCATATGCCTTAAGTAATACCACATTTTAAATAAATTACTTAGCTGGCAACAAGAAAACAGATTACAAAAGAAAACAATGAAAAAATAGAGCTGATCAAAGAGTCTTTAAGAACAAAATGACTTTTAATCGGTTAAAACTTACAAGCTAATAATAAAGAAGTTTTTATATGTGTGACCCTTTTGTGTTTATGATTTTATACTATGACTTTTGCTACTAATTATTAGTAAGTCCAAAGTTATCACTTTGAGAGTGAGACAATAGTGATCAATCCATATTTTTCAAGTCAAAGTGTTAAAATTTATTGCTGAGAATGAATACAGCATTCAAAGCAAAAACCCTGTTTGTTTGTTTTTTACCTTATTTTATTTTTTTAGTGTTCCAAGATTCATTGTTTATGCCGTACACCCAGTCCTCCATGCAATATGTGCCCTCAGTACCCACCACTAGGCTCACCCATCCCGCCACCCCCCAAATCTTGTTTGTTTTAAAACTAACAGTTAATTGTTGCTAATTCTCATCATCCTTCCAACGTTTTTACATAAGAGAATCCAGAGTGCAATACTGATGAGGGACCACCTCAAATTAAAATATGAACAGAGCCTGTATCTGCTGCCTGAGAGTTCTTGAAGAGGTGCATGAACCTTGAGCCAATTACAGAGTAATTATTTGTAGGTAGGTGAGGTCTAAGGCAGTCTTTATCCCCCCCACTTTCTACCTCAATTCGACCTCACAAGGTCAGGTAAAGCCCCTGGCCTTGGCACAACATGGCCTCAAACACTCCATTTCTCGCCCTCTAGAAGAACAAATTCTTAGTAACTCCTACTTACATGTTACATGTGTCCTGATCGTTCTAGGATATAGATTTTGTAATCTTCATATGGTTCTGTCCTGATCTCAAATTCAAAAAACTAAAATGTATTTGCAGCATCCTAATGTAGAAACTCTAAATGTTCCCAGAAAAAAAATAATAAACTTGTTCTGGCAAGGCCATTTGGGGATTAATAGTTGGCATCTTTTGGCTATAGTCAGAAATAAGTAAGCATCCATTCATAGCAAGCCTTATAACATTATCTCTGTTTGCATTGTTATAATGCATATAATTGCTTTCAGAATCCATGCTAGTCTTTAAAAAAAAAAGACTTAAGATTTGTTGTTTCTTTTTTTACTTATTTTTTCCCCTAAGTTAAGGAAAACAAAATACTAAAAGTAACACATTTTTATAGAATGTATGAGGGACATGAAAAAAATATCCAAGTATAAGTTCTTGTAAAATATATCTGTGATCAGTGGAAGTAGACCTCTTCCTAGTGTTGCAGTGACTATTAAAACAGATGTGTGATATCTGTGTCTCTCAGGTGCCTCTTTAAAGCCTTACATGGTTGGCTTGTCCTTGTTCAGCTCACAGTCATTTAAAAAATACTTTGAGAGCTAGTCATGAGAATTACAAATCATTTTTCAAAGGTATGTACAGCTCTGCAAATTACAATGAGTTTACAGGTGCCATCTTATTCTGTGTAACCTAGAGATGAAAGAGTTACCAAGGACACATGCTCATTGCCGCATCGATGAAATCCTCATGAATTCAAAAATTGTCGCAATAATCTCTTTCATGGAAATAGATCTAAGAAGTTGTCAAGCAGATAGCATCTGATTTCCTTCTAAATGAAGAAGCCTTGTAAAATAGTGTAAGGGCTCTAACAACAGGAGTGGAAATTAGAAGCAATGATCTTATTCCCTTGGTGACCTGCTGGAACGGAAGCACACACAGAATGGGGCAGACACACTGCTTGTCACTTTCTCATACATTGGCTCACTTAGAGCTCGTAGCCACCTAATAGAACTGTATTTTTTTTTTCTTTAATTTAAAATGGATATAGGGTGGCTGGGTGGCTTAACTTGGTTAGGCCTTGGTCTCTTGGTTTTGGCTCAGGTCGAGATCTGAGGATCCTGGGATCAAGAGCCCTGTAACAGGCTTTACACTCAGTGGGGAGTATGCTTCTTTGCCTCTTTCTCTTCTCCCCCAGCTTCTGACTTCTGCCCTGCGCCATCCACACTTGCACACACACTATCTCTCTAAAATAAACAAATAAATATTTTTTAAAAATAAATAAAATGGATGGAGCTTACATACAAAAAGGGTAAGTGACTTGCCCAAGATCAAGCCAAGAATTGTCTTTGCAAGATTCTCACTCAAAACAAAAACAAAGGAAAAAAACCTAAGAAGGAAGAGGCACTTTCCGTAATGCTTCAAATATACACACATAGCCCTCCTATGAAATCTACATATTATTAGGGCTCAAAGTCTGATTACCAGCCCATTCTTGCCACCTGCATACACTTTCTAGCCCATGTACTGACCTATTCTGATCTTGCCATTCTTTCTGTTACTATTCAAGACTTTCCTAAATGTTGATGTGAACCCAATTTTCTCTTTAGTTGTTCCCCAAAGCTGACCCCTGGCTATGAATCCTAGGAGTGTGTGTTTCTTGTTCTTTTAAACCTTTCCTTCCTTCAGCTTTGCCTTTCCCTTATAAACTGTTCCCCCATGCTGATGCAACTAAGCATTGTTAATGAAAATCCAGGAACCCAGCTGACCTGGTCTAATAAATTCTATATTGTCACACTGTCTTGCTTACTGCAAAGCAACATAACTGCTTCTCCCTGACCACAGACGGCTCTCAGATCAATACCTCAGGTCTTGACCCCTCATCCTCTTTCTCATGACGTATTTTGTGCTGTCAACAAAATAACTCTCTTTGGTGATCTGCCAAGATCTAAAACTAATTATGACAAAATTGAACCAGCGTCCTTGCCCTCAAACCCCTGCTTCATTTCAACTTGTATGGTCAAGGGGCACCCTTACCCACCTGGGCACCAGCAGTGTGGAGCCCTCTTCAGTCCCTCCTCTCTCACCTGTTCCCAAGGTCCAGCACCAGGTCAACTGATTGATTCTTGATAATCTGGAGTTCATGTGTTCATACCTCCTCCTCTTTGTTTCCCTAGCTAAATGACAACCACCAGCATTAATTCTGGGACCCTACAGACAAATGTCTTTATTTCCAGATTCTCCTGATCCCAGGAGAATGGAAACATTCTGATCCCAGTTGGAAACAACTGATATTTCTGCATACTAAAATCTTCAACATGATCAGGAGACCCCTTATTATCTGGCCCACAGCTGCTCCAGCTTCAACTCTCATCCCACTAGCCCTCTCATTCACTATCATTTTTCTTCCTTTTATATTCCCCTAACTTGACAAGTCTTTCTGCCTCAGAGCCTTTGAACATTCTTTCACTTCTTCTGAAATGTTCTTTATCCCACACTAGTCAATACATACTCAGCTTCCACCAGCCTCCATTCTCATTAGGCTCCCTTATGACACCCTGTACTTTTCTCTCATTGCCCTTAATATTGTACATAAGTACTTACTTCTGAATGAATGAATACTCCCTAATGTATTTCCAAGTAAAGAGAACTTTTGCAAAAGATCAGAGAGGAGAAAGATGATGGCCCATTTGTGGAAAGAATCTAGTGTAGCTGAGATAAGAGAGTGAGAAGTAGCATGGCGCTAAATGAGGGTGAAGAGGCATGTGAAGCCATATTGTGGAGCAACCTTGCAAGTCCCTGGTAAGAAGTTTGGATATTAACCTACTAATAATGGAAAGTCAGAAAAGAGTCTTAAGCAGAAGAATATGATCAGACTTACAATTATAGATCCCTCTGGATAAAAGGTAAAAAGTGAACTGGAGGGGACGAGTAATTACATACAGACATGTATGGAGGTTCTTATAGGTGGCTGGGACTAGAAACATGGCTATGAGTGTGGAGAAAGATAGGTAGTTAATAGAAGTATTTCCACATTATAAATTATATCCTTTACCCACTGATTAGAGGTGTCTAAAGAATGAGTCATAAATTTATTCCTTAAGTCAACAGATGGATAGTGATGTCCCTCACTGAGAGTGGCAGTATGGAAGAGGAGCAGGGAGGGGGGATACTGATGAGTCTCATCTTAAATAGACTGCATTTCGGAGTCTTCTGAAAAAGCCAAGTAAATATGTCAGTAGGCAGTTCGATCTACTGGCTTGCATATGCAAATATGAGGATATTCAATATATAATAAGTGCTTGAAATCATGATACAGCCTAAAGATGTAGAAAGGGTGTAAAATGAGAAGAGATTGCCTATGACATTCTCATTGCTTGGGTTGCCCAAAACAATTTTTCTGCCAAGCCTTATCCCTTCAAAACATTCAAACCCTAATTCAAAACTCACATTTTCCATGAAGCCTTCCCAGATTCACATTGCCTTTATCCTATCCTTCTAATAATACTCATTACCCTTGAAAAAGTTATCATTGGCTACAAATATGTTTATGGGACTCACTTGATGCCAGTGTTATGTTGCAAGCTCCCAGAGGACAGGCTTCTTGTTTCTTCTTTCATTAAATATATGCCCTACTCATTCAATTGATAGTCTTGATAAGCCAACTCTATACCTGCTAGTAATATATACCTATTTGGGTTTTGTAAATTTTGAGCTTCCTATTATCACAGAGCAATTTTAGTAATTTATGTAAATATTTTTGTTTTGGCCAAGTTATGTATGTAACTAAAGAAGATATAATCATATGATTTAGTCAAAATAGAGGGTTGGAATTATAGCTAGCCAACGCATTGACCAAAGAAGAACATTAAAGCAAAAAACGCTATCGTAACATAAAGCCAGCCAACGTCTGTTAGTACTGCTTTCAGTTCTATTCCATTGACATGGTTAGGTGATTTGAGGTGTCATTTACAACTCAGTCTCTGATCCCACACAATTTGGCCTACACAAATAGTTTCCTGTCCATTTAGGCTTCTCTAAGAATTGAGTGCTGTCAAAAAGCATTACTGACAAAGTGATGTCAAATGCTCTCATAAGCTGGTCTCTAGAGCAGTGCCCACTGATGGCTTGGCGGAGAGAGGACTCTGGAGCCTCTGATGGCAACCTATTAGGCCAGTCTTCCACTGAAGCCATTGAATTCCAGTTTATTTTCTCCAACTTCCCCAGAACTGGGTTGTTAGAGATAGCAAAAGAAAGGACAGGTACCTCTAAAATGTTTTCATTAGATTTTCACATCACCCACATTAAGTCAATTAATGATCCTTTCTTTCTGAATGGCACATAGCAGGTTTTCAAAAAATACTTGTTGAATGGTTCAAAGAATGAAATTAATATGAATTAATTACATAATACATGTTAGACAATGCATTATGTGTGTGGGCCTTTTTCTCTTTTTTCAACAACACCAGGATATTTTTCCATCAGCACACTAAAGATAAGGGAACCAAAATTCCACAAAATTGATTGACCCCCTTTTGTTACTTACATGGCTAGTAAGTAACAAAATGAGAATTTGAACATTAATCATTTTTTTTTTCCAAATGAGATTTTGGATTGACAAGATGAGGTTATTTATTGCTTCCACCATTAGAAAAATATACTGAGTAAGAGACCATCAGTAGTTGGAAGGCTAGAAGGCTCTCACACTCCCATCCTTGAGCTATGTAACATTGATCAGTGCAGTCACAGGTCCCATAGCATCTTTGGCAGCCCATATTATAATAAAGACACAATATCTCTAAGTTCCTTCCCCTGAATAGAACAGATGATGTTTCATACAAATATATATGAAGCTAATAAGTTGAAAAAAACTGTACAATCAGCCCAGATCACTGAATCAGATTTCAATTTTTCATCTGTTTCAAGTGAGTCACATCTTACAGATTCAGGGTCAACTTTCTATGTGTGCACAGTAAGCAATTCATATCCTAGATTGACTTTAATTCAAGAAAGTTGTCCTAAAAATATCCTCCCCTATCTGAAGTTCTACTATTAGTGCTCAGGTATTCTTTCAAATAAAAATGTCTCCTTAGAGGAACTATTACATTAAATTTCTAACCAGTTAAAATGAATAGGTTTTTCAAGTCACTTCTTAACGGGTTATAGAAGAGACAGAGCAGCATTCACCATGTGGATTATGGTCTCTTGGAACACAGAATAGTTATGCCCATATCCAGGTGCCACACTCTACTGACTAGTAGTGCTGTGGATTTTGCAGGTTACTTAATCTCTGTGAGTCTTTGCTTTCTCACTTGTATAATTAGCAAAAATACTGACCTTGATTCTTGTAAGTATTAAGTAGCAGTAATCATTGTTTCATTACAACTTATGGCTAAATCTATTTAAACTTCTCTGTATGCACAAGGAAAAATGGAACCCATTTCATAATTATATTTGATGCATTTATTTTAGGAAAGAAAATCCATAAAAGTAGGAATCACTGATATAAAAAGATAAAGGAAAATATAGACATGCCTCATCTCAGCAAATAAGTAGTAATTTTTTGTGTATGGTGATGATAATGAGGTTTTTAGGATTTTACACGTGTAACACTTCTAATTGCTTTAATGCTATGAACATCCTCATGCTAAAAGGTTGCTGAAAATTTCAAAATTCGTCTTCCAGAATATACAAACTTGTAGTTTCTTCTTTTAGATTCTTCACCACTGCATTAGTTTCCTAGGGCTGCCGTAACAAATAACTCTAAAAAGGATGGCTTAAAACTACAGGCATTTATTCTTTCACAGTTCTGGAGGCCAGAAGTCCAAATTCAAGGAAGGGGTCCGCAGGGCCATACTCCATGGAGATTCTAGGGGAGAATCCTTCCCTGCCTCTCCCAGTTTCTGATGATTACCAGCTTTCCTGTGACTACATCACTCCAGTCTCTGCCTCCATTTTCACATGGACTTTTCCTCTGTGTGTCTGTGTCTTCTCTTCTGTCTCTTACAAGGACACTTGTCATTGGATTTAGGATTCACTTAGACAACCCAGCATGATCTCATCTTAAGAATCTCAATTACACTGAAGAAATCCTTTTTCCAAATAAAGCCACATTCACAGGTCTGGAAATCACAACATGGATATTTCTCTTTAGGGGCCACCAGTCACCCCATTTAACCAAAAACTATTATTATAATTATTGTTCTATTATAATATTGTATTATATTTGTATTATAATCTTTTAATTCTAATAATAATAAATTATTAAAACTAGCCCCTTTTACCTATTAAGTCTGTGTTCATTAATTCATCTATTTAATACTGAAGAAATTGCCTTCTTCATACAGTGTTTTAGGCAATGGATGTAACACAGTGAGTCAAGCAGCCATGGTTCCTGTTGCCTTCATGGGAGTTACAGACTCATATGAAAGACGTTCAATAAACAAATCTACATACAACATATTATGACCACTTAAATGAGAAAAAGAACAAGGTACTATGCAAAGGTTAGTTGGTTGAGTATCCAGGGAAGGCTGCTCTTAGTGGAAGATTTAAACTGAGACTTTGGAATTTGAAAGACATGCATGCAAAGAATTAGGGAACAAGAGAACTTACAGAAGAAAGTTATACAAAGGCCTTTGGGCAATAAGGAGTATGGCAGTTTCCAGGAACTAAAACAGAGAGCGGTGTTGGAGAGTGAGTGAGTCAGTTTAGGAAGACTGCAAGAGATGTGTTCAGAAGAGTGGATAGGGACCAGAGCATGCATAGCCTTGTAGATAACACTAAGGAATCAATTTTTATTCTTAGGTAAATAAGAAAATTTGGAGACTTCTTAAGTAGAAAATTAGATTTTTAAAGATGACTTGGTTTGCCGGGTTGAAAACTGGACAGGACAAGAGTGCAGTAGCCCAGACTAGAGGCAATGGGGGCTTGAACAAGGGCAGTAGCAATAGATGAGAAGAGGAAGTAGATTGAAGCAACACTTAGAAAGTGAAATAGAGAACCTGGTAAAGGATTTGATATGTAATAAGGGAGAAAACTATCAATTGTAGGTACCTGGCTTGTACAAGTGGATAAATGCTAAGAGCATGTAGTGAGATGGGGAAGACTGCAAAAAGCATAAGATTAGGGCATAAAGGTCATTTATTTAGTAATTCGTATACATGCATTTAGTGTGATGGTTAATTTTATGTGTCATTTTGGCTAGGTTTATGGTGCCCAGATATTTGGTCACCACCAGTCTAGATGTTGCTATGAAGGTTTTTTTGGGGGTGGGGTGGATGAAAATGGCATATTAACATTTATTTGATTAATGAGATTGACTATTTTAATACATTTATTATCCCTTTTTATTTTTTAGTGATTTGCCTGTTGGCCATTGAATAACTTATCTATTAGAGTATTCTTTTACTTTTTTAATTTTATTTATTATTTATTTATTTAATTCCAGTACAATTAACATATAGTGTTCTATTTGTTTCAGATTTAAAGTATAGTGATTCAACAATTCCTTATATTGCACAGTGTTCATCACAATAAGTGTACTCTTTTTAAAAAAAAAAAATATTTATTTAGAGAGAGAGAGCAAGAACAGGAGAGGAAGACAGAGAGAAAGAATCTCTCCCTTATGTGATGCGGTCTCATGACATGAGATCATGACCTGAGCTGAAATCAAGAGTTGGACACTTAACTAACTGTGCCACCTGGATGCCCCACAATAAGTCTATTCTTAATGCCCTTCGCCTATTTTGCCCACCCCCCACCCACCTCCCCTCTGGAGTGTTCTCTATAGTTGTTTTCTATAGTTAATAGTCAGGTTCTTGTTTTGTCTCTCTCTCTTTCTTCCTTTGCTCATTTGTTTCATTTCTTAAATTCCACATATAAGTGAAGTCATATGGTATTTGTCTTTATCTGACTAACTTACTTCACTTAGCATTGTACTCTAGATCCATCCATGTGGTTGCAAATACCAAGACTTCATATTTTTATGTCTGAGTAATGTTCGTGTGTGTGTGTGTGTATAGCATTCTTCTTTATCCATTCATCTGTGGACACTTGGGCTGCTTCCATTATTTGGTTATTGTAAATAATGCTGCAGTAAACATAGAGGAGGGGTGCCTGGGTGGCTTAGTTGATTAAGCACCTGCCTTCGACTGTGGTCAATATCTCAGGGTCCTGGGATTAAGCCCTACATCGGGCTCTCTGCTTGGCAGGAAGTCTGCTTCTCCCTCTCACCCTCCCTCTGTACTCTATCTCCCTCTGTCTCAAAAAAAAAATTAAATAAAATCTTTAAAAATAGTTTATATAAGTAAACACAGAGGAGGATTGCCCGGAGCCAGCCCCAGCAACCAGTAACTGGCAGGGTCCAGAAGGGAGGGAAGGCATCAGTGCTTTCGAATGAGGAGACCAGACTCAAAGAGTGGTGTGGGGATCTCCTGAGAACACTGTTCTCAGGGCTCTTTATTTATAGTACAGCATTTTGGTTAAAGTCTAATCTAAGGAACAATCAATTACAAAGACAGATCTTAACTTTACTGATAGCCATATATCATGTGTTTTGCTCAGATGGTTTTTATCAATCATTGTCCTATCAGGACTTCCTGCCTTCCTTAAATGCAGGGAGGTGAACATGTGGTCATGTGGTTATGAGTTTTCTTTTGTTTGAACTAAGCTAGTTACAATGCGGCTACCATACTATTATGATTATTTTTCTCATTATCTCTATAATTATCATGTTTTAAAAGGGTAGGGTAGAACTTAAGGCTTGATGTAAGCAAGCTAAAAGTAGGAGCAGAGAAAGGTTTAAAATAATTGTAGGTAGAAAGAGAAAAGTGTTTTTCAGAACTAATCAGGGGAAAAGGGAGAACAAAGAAAGCAAAGGTGCATGATGTCGATAACCATGACTCTGCCTAACTCCCTCACTTTGAGGGAGGGTCATGGCGTTCCGTTCCTTGCAGAGGGAACCCATATGAATGACCATGCTTCCAGTCTGTGGCAGAGCATACCTTTTTTCAAGTTAGTGTTTGGGTAAACACTATACACTTCTCTGCTTGGCAGGAAGTCTGCTTCTCCCTCTCACCCTCCCTCTGTACTCTATCTCCCTCTGTCTCAAATAAAAAAATAAATAAAGGGCGACTGAGTGGCTCAGTTGGTTGAGATCCCGGAAATCTGGGATCGAGTCCCACGAGTCCCACGTCTGGCTCCCTGCTTGGCAGGAAGCCTGCTTCTCCCTCTCTCACTCCCCCTGCTTGTGTTCCCTCCCTAGCTGTGCTTCCCTCTGTCAAATAAATAAAATCTTTTAAATAAATAAATAAATAAATAAATAAATAAATAAATAAATAAATAAATAAAATCTTTAAAAATAGTTTATATAAGTAAACATAGAGGAGCATTGCCATACACTTCATTATTAGTGTATATGTTTTTGCATTGTTTGAGTAAATACCCAGTAGTGGAATTACTGGATTGTATGGTAGTTCTGTTTTATTTCTGAAGAACTTCCATACCGTGGCTTTGCATTCCCACCAACAGTGCACAAAGGTTCCTTTTTAACACATATTCAATAATACTTGTTTCTTAAATTTTTCTATTTTAGCCATTCTGATAGGTGTGAGGTGATACCGCATTATAGTTTTGATTTGCATTTTCCTGATGATGAGTGGTGTTGAGCACTTTTTCATGGGTCTGTTGACCATCTATCTGTGTGTCTTGAGAGAAATATCTGTTCATATCTTCTTCCCATTTTTTAATTGACTTATTTGGTTATGGGGTATTGAGTTGTGTTAGTTCTTTATATATTTGGATACTAAACCTTCACTGGATTATGACATTTGCAAATATCTTCTCCCATTCAGTAGATTGACTTTTAGTTTTGTTTATTGTTTCCTTCATTGAGCAGAAGCTTTTTATTTTGTTATAGTCCCAGTACTTTATTTTTGTTTTGTTTCCCTTGCCTCAGGAGACATCTAGAAAAATGTTGGTACTGTAATGTCAGAGGAATTACTGCCTGTGCTTTTTCCTGGGAATTTTATAGTTTTAGAATTCACATTTAGGTCCTTAGTCCATTTTGTGTTTATTTTTGTGTGTGCTGTTAAGAAAGTAGTCTAGTTTCTTGCTTTTGAGTATAGCTGACCAGTTTTCCCAACACCATTTGTTAAAAAGATTGTTTTTCCCCTCATCGAGTATACGTGCTTCCTTTGGTGAAAGGTTAATCGACCATATAACCTTGGGTTTATTTCTGGGCTCTCTATTCTGTCCCATTGATCTATATGACTGTTTTTATTCTGGCATCATACTATTTTGATCATTACAGGTTTAAAGTATACCTTGAAGTCTGAAACTCCAGTTTTGTTCATTTTCAGAATTGCTTTGGCTATTCAGGTCTTTTGTGGATCCATGCAAATTTTAAGATCATTCTAGTTCTGTGAAAAATATTGTTGGTGTTTTGATAAGGATTGCATTAAATCTATAAATTGCTTTGTGTAGTAAGGACATTTTAACAATATTTGTTCTTCCAATCCATGAGCATGGAATATCTTTCCATTTGTTTGCATCATCTTCAATTTCTTTCATCAGTGCTTCATAGTTTTCAGAGTACAGGTCTTTCAAATCCTTGGTTAAGTTTATTCCTAAGTATTTTATTATTTCAGGTGCAATTGTAAATAAGATTATTTTTTAAATTTTTCTTTTTGCTACTTCATTGTTAGTGTATAGAAATGTAACAAATTTCTGTATTTTGACTTTGTATAATGTGACCTTACTGAATTAATTTATCAGTTCTAGGAGTTTTGGGTGGAGTCTTTTCGGTTTTCTATAACTATATATATTTGTAGATATAGATATAGATATAGATATATAGATTATATAGATATAATCATCATCTGCAAATAGTGAAAGTTTTACTACTTCCTTACAAATTTGGATCCCTGTTATTTCTTTTTCTTCTTTGAGTGCTGTGGTTAGGAATTTCAATATTATGTTAAATAGAAGTGGTGAAAATGGATATCCCTTTCTTATTCCTGATCTTTGGGAGAAAGCTCTAGTTTTTCAGCTTGAGTGTGCTGTTAGCTGTGGGTTTTCATATGTGGCCTTTATTATATTGAGGTATGTTTCCTCTAAACCTACTTTATTGAAGGTTTTCATCATGATTGGTTATTGAATTTGTCAGATGCTTTTTTTCTACATCTCTTGAAATGATCATATAATTTTTATCCTTTCTCTTGTTGAGTAGTGTATCACATTGATTGATTTGTGAATATTGAACCACCCTTGCATCCCAGGAATAAATCCCACTTGATTGTGGTGAATAATTTTTTTTAATCTATTGTTGGATTTTCTTTTTTTTTTTTTTTTTGGCTAATGTTTTGTTGAGGATTTTTATGTCTATTTTCATTAGAGATACTGGCTTGTATTTCTCTTTTTTTGGTGTCTTAATCTGTTTTTCATATTACAGTAATACTGGCCTCACAGAATGAATTTGGAAGCTTTCCTTCCTCTCCAATTTCTTAGAATAATTTAGGAAGAATGGGTATTAGCTCTTAGATGTTTTGTAGAACTCACCTGTGAAGCCATCTCGTCCTGGACTTTTGTTTGTTGGGATTTTTCTGATTACCGATTTAATTTCATTGCTGTCTATTCAGAGTTTTATTTCTTCCTGATTTAGTTTTGGAAAGTTATATGTTTTCAGAATTTATCCATTTCTTCTATATTGTCCAGTTCTTGGCATATAATTTTTCATAACATTGTCTTGTATGTAATCCTTTATTTTTCTGTGGTGTCAATTGTTATTTCTCCTGTTTTGTTTCTGATTTGTTTGAGTTCCCCCCCTCTCTCTGTTTCCCTCTCTCCCTCTTTTCTTTATGAATCTGGTTAAAGGTTTATCAATTATGTTGATCTTTTCAAAGAACTGGCTTCTGGTTTCATTGATCTGTTCTATTGTTTTTTAGTTTCTAATCCATTTGTTTCTGCTCTAATTTTTATTATTTCCTTCCTTCTACTAGTTTTGGGTTCTGTTTGTTCCTCTTTTTCCAGCTTTTAGGTGTAAGGTCACATTGTTTAGTTGAGATTTTTCTTGCTTCCTAAAGTAGGCCTGTATTTCTGTAACCTTAACTCTTAGAATAGCTTTTGCTTTCCCAAAGATTTTGGTCCATTGCATTTTCATTTTCATTTGTCTTCATCTATGGTTGGATTTCCTCCTTGATTTCTTGGTTGACCCATTCTTTGTTTAGTAGCATGTTATTTAACCTCCATGTATTTGTGTTCTTTCCATATTTTTTTCTTATAGTTGATTTCTAGTTTCACAGAGTTGTGGTTGGAAAAGATACATAGTATGACTTCAGTGATTTTTAATGCACTTGACAAGAATACGTACTCTGCTAATTCAGGATGGGATGTTCTGATATTTCTGTTAGATCCATTCAGCCCAGTGTATCATTCAAAACCATTCTTTCTTTCCTTTTTTTTTTAAGATTTTATTTATTTGACAGAGAGAAACACAACTAGAGAGGGAACACAAGCAGGGGGAATGAGAGAGGGAGAAGCAGGCTTCCTGCCGAGCAGGGAGCCCTAAAACCATTATTTCTTTGTTAATTTTCTCTTTGGATGATCTATCCATTGATGTAAGTGGAGTGTTAAAGTTCTCTATTATAATTGTATTGCTATTGATTACCTCCTTTAAGTTTTTCATTAGTTGTTTTATGTATTTCAGTGCTCCCATGTTGTTATATCTTCATGTTGGATTGTTTCCTTTATGATTATGTAATGTCTGTCTTTGTCTCTTGTTATGGTCTTTCTTTTAAAGTCTATTTTGGGGTGCCTGGGTGGCTCATGGGGTTAAAACCTCTGCCTTCAGCTCAGGTCATGATCTCAGGGTCCACATCAGGGATGAGGATTGAGGCCCGCATCAGGCTCTCTGCTGAGCAAGGAACCTGCTTCCTCCTCCTCTCTCTCTCTCTCTGCCTGCCTCTCTGCCTACTTGTGATCTCTCTCTCTGTCAAATAAATAAATAAAAATCTTTAAAAAAAATAAAATAAAGTCTATTTTGTCCAAGATCAGTATTGCTGCCCTGGCTTTCTTTTCACTTCCATTCATGTGATAAATGCTTTTCCACCCCTTCACTTTCAACCTGCATGTGTCTTTGGTCTAAAATGAGTCTCTTATAGGAAGTATGTAGATGGGTCTTGCTTTTTCATCCATTCAGCCATCCTATGTCTTTTGATTGGAGCACTTAGTCAATTTACATTCAAAGTAATTATTGGTAAGTATGTGCTTATTGCCATTTGTTACTTGGTTTTTTGGTTGTTTTTCAGTTCTCTGTTCCTTCTCTTGCTCTCTTCTATCATGGGCTGCTGGGTTTCTTTAGTGGAATACTTGTATTCTTTTACTTTTCCCATATCTATTACTGGTTTTTGATTTGTGGTAGGTCGTGTTAGGTTATAAACAACATCTTATACATATAGCAGTCTATGTTAAGTGGATGGTTACTTAAGTATGAACCCATTCTTTATTCCTCTCCCCCTCCACATTTTCAGTGTATGGTGTCATACTTCACATCCTTTTAATTTGTGAATCCCTTAACTGATTTTTGTATTCTTAATTTTTACCTCTCTTGTGCTCCTACTTTTCTCCTGCCAGCTTTTGGGCTTTCCTTTTAGGTCCAACAGTACCTTTTAACATTTCTTGTAGGGTTCATTTATGGTCATGAGTTCCTTTAACTTTTGGTTGAGAAACTCTTTTTCTCTCCTATTCTGAATGATAGTCTTGCTCTAAAGAGTACTCTTGGTTGCAATTTTTTTTTCCTTCAGTACTTTGAATGTATCATACCACTGTCTCTGGTCTGCAAAGCTTCTGCTGAAAATCAGCTGTTAGCTTGTTTCTCTTATATGTAACTGTTTGGGTTTTGTTGTTGTTTATTTGTTTGTTTCTGCTTTTAAAATTCTCTCTTTTTTTTAAAAGATTTTATTTATTTATTTGACAGAGAGAGAGATCACAAGTAGGCAGAGAGACAGGCAGAGAGAGAGAGGAGGAAGCAGGCTCCCTGCTGAGCAGAGAGCCTGATGTGGGCCTCAACTCCAGGACCCTGAGATCATGACCTGAGCCGAAGGCAGAGGCTTTAACCCACTGAGCCACCCAGGCGCCCTAAAATTCTCTCTTTATCACTACTTTTTGCCATTTTAATTACTATATATCTTGGTGGGTACTTCCTTGGGTTGATTTTGTTGAAGGCTTTCTGTGCATCCTGGATCTGGTTATCTGTTTCCTTCCCCCAAGTCAGGAAGTTTTCAGGTATTAATTCCCTAAGTAAATTTTCTGCCTCCTTTTCTCTTTTTTCCTTCTGGCATCTCTATAATGCAAATGTCATTATGCTTGATGGTGTCAAAGAATTCCCTAAATCAATTTTCATTTTTCATTTTTTTTCTCATGTTCAACTTGATTGCTTTCCTTTTTCTGCTTCCACTCTTCTGCTTCCTCTAGTCTCCTAATTATTCCAGTTAGTTTATTTTTAATTTCATTTATTGAGTTTTTAATGTCTGATTGATTCTTTTTTTGTATTTTCTATCTCTTTGTTAAGGGTCTCACTGAAGTCCTCCACTGTTTCCTCAAGTCCAATGAGTGTCTTTATGACCATTACTTTAAATTTTCTATCAGACATATTACTTATCTCCATTTTATTTAGTTCTCTTGCTGTGATTTGTCCTGTTCTTTCATCTGGACATAATCTTCTATCTCCTCATTTTGTCTAACTCTCTGTGTTTCTTTGTATTAGGAAAGTCAGTTATATCTCCTGCTTTTGAAAGTAGTGGCCTTATGAAGAAGAGACCCTGTAGTGCCCTGCAATGCAATGTCCCATGTTCACCAGAATCCGGTGTTTCAGGTATATCTCCTGTGTGTGTTGCAAATGCCTTGTTGTTGTGGCTGAGCTGCTTTTGCCTTCAGTCCAGTTGTCTGAAATGGCTCTCTTTGCCTATCAGGGGCAGAGTTTGGTCTCTGTGTTGATAGTATGCCAGTGCTCCCAGTCCACAGCTGGGCTGCAGTCAGATTGGTGTGTGTGGTCATCTTCCCCTTTCTCTGGGACAGGAGTCACTTTGGAGTGGTGCTGGGCCATGTCAGATTGCTAGGCTTATGGCACCATTTGGCTGGGCTCTGGCCAAGGGAATATAGGAGGGGGGCATGTCTGCAGCAGAATCCATGGGCAGGGCCCCCTGTTAGCGAGCCAAATAGTGCCCAGGTGTCCATGCTTCTAAGGTAGGAGGCAGGGGAGGGAAATGACACCAGTCAGCTCTTTTGTTCTTGGAGTCTCCCAAAGAACTCCAGCATGTGCCCCGAGATTAGTAAACAAATCTCCCTCCCATGTACCACAGTCATTTTTCAAGCTGCTGCTTCTATGCTCTATCTCTTCAGGACTGTTTGTTGTGCTCTCTGTAAGGGCAGAGACTCGTTCTCCTTTCACCCTCCTGGCTCTCCCAGAGATGAGCCTGCTGATTCTTAAAGTTCCCATTGTTAAGCCCCAATAATTGTAAGAACTTGCAAAATTATGCCCTTCTGGTTTTCAAAGCCAAATACCACAGGGACTTATCTTCCCCCATGTGGGCTTTCTGTGCCAGGGTGCTTGGCATGAGGGTCTGTCTCTTTCCCCTCTCCAGGGCACTAATGTTTCACCTTTCAGCGGACAGCCCGGTGGGTCAGGACTCCATCTTTCCTACCCAGTTCCATGCAACCTTTTCTCTACATTTCCCTGTGGAGAGTTTGTTCCACCAGTCTTGAGGTTGTTTTCTTGGTTATTTACACTGATGTGGGTGTTACCTAGTTGTATCCACGGAATGAGGTGAGTTTACAGTCCTCCTACTCCAGTATCTCCCAGAGAAGTCGCCCTGTAGGCATTTTTTAGATGAGATTAACATTTAAATCAGTAGACTTTGAACAAAGGGGATTATCCTTTGTAATGTTAATGACCTCATCTAATTAGCCAAAAGGCCTTAAGAGAAAGCGACTGAGAGCTCTGAGGAAGAGGAAATTCTGCCTCAGACTCAGCTTGCAACATCAGCCTTCCCCAGGCTGCGAAACTACCCTGCAGATAGATATTGGGCTAGCCAGCCCTATAATCACATGTACCAATTTTGAAAATCTCTCTCTTACTCTGTCTATAAATAGACATAGACTTATCTGCTTCTCTGGAAAACCCTGAAAAGTATAGTTTGTGATGATATAATCCTGTAAAACAATATATTTGCATATGTGCATGTAAACAAGACTTGTAAAAAATATACTAAATATCAGAGTTTTATAAGTTTTAAGACTGGGTGCCTGTGAGACGGTCAACTGAAGATGTCAAATAGGGAACTGAATAATCAAGTCAGGAACTCAGAAAACATGTCTGAGCTGGGGCAATATTCTATACTCGTGATTTGTCAGCATATAAGTAAATTTTAAAGCAGTGGGAGTGGATGGGACATTTAACCAGCAAGAAATTTCCAGAATTATTCTAATTGCTTTGTATATCTCATTTCATTTAAAGCTTATAGCAACTGTATAAAATAGGCATTATAAGCTGCAATTTACAGATATGGAATTGAGACCTAGAAATTATTTTGCCTGAAGCCACACAGGTTGAATTCAAATCTCAGAATGACTGTCTTAAAAGCCAACTGTCTTAATCATTGTGATATTATTTTATTTTTCTTTAGCTTCAAATTATTTTATCATAAATTTTTTTTCAAGATTTTATTTATTTTTTTGACAGAAACATAGCTAGAGAGGGGAGCACAAACAGGGAGAGTGAGAGAGGGAGAAGCAGGCTTCCCACCATGTAGGGAGCCCAGTGCGAGGCTCGATCTGGGACTCCAGAATCATGACCTGAGCTGAAGGCAGACACTTAACGACTGAGCCACCCAGGCGCCCCTTATGATGAGTTTTAAGCCCAGTTTTAACTTTGTAACTAAAACACTTGACAGATAGTTAAGTAAAACAGTAAAATATTTTTGGAAACTAAATTCTTAACACATACAAATAGCCTAAGTTACTTTAATGCGGTTTAATTCCCCTTCTAAAATGTACCCTAAGGAAATAGAGGGATAAAGACACTTTGCACAGGAATGGCCCTTACCAGATTAGTCATAATTTTGGAATCCTGGAATAATCTAAATATCCAAAAGTATGTGAATGGTTAAATAAATTATTATATATTCACTTAATGTTTATTATGTAGTCCTTGAAAAGTCATAAATTCAAAAATCCTTTAAAACATTAGAGAGTGCTTTAATTATAGGTGAAAAAAATACACTCAGGTACTTAATAATAATATACTGTAAGAAGTGTATTTGTATATGTGCATGTAAAGAGGATTTGTAGAAAATATACCCAATTCTAAGAGTGTTTACCTCTGTGTTGTAAGATTATGGGTAATTTTTATTTTCTTCCTCATATTTTTAAGTACTTTCCAGATTTTTCTGCAATGAATATATATTACTTTGCACTAAGAAAAAAAACCTTTAGTTTTATTTTTAATAAACACTGAATATGCAAATCTAGGAACTAAAATTGTAATGCTTCTGCTCTCTAGCAAACTAAGTCTTTTAATATGTTAGCTTCAGCTATAGCATGCATTCGTTTTTTATTAAAAATTTTAATGAGTTTAAAAATACTAATCTTGTAGAGAGTTTTAAGAATTAATATTTACATTGTGCTTTGGGATCATTGGATAAAAGGTGCTACATAATGCAATGTATTATTATTGTTATTAAAGTAAATTGAAGGCAAAGCATGTAATAAAAATTTCCCTGTGGCAAAATATCTGAAGGTTTATATATGGTTGCACAGTGTTTAGATCACATTAACTGTGAAAGTACCAACATTTACATGAAAATATTTTTGCTATGGTCTGGAATCAACAATGAATAGGTACTATGCAGCATTCTGTATTTATTCATATATCATATAGCGTAGCATATTCTGAAATTATAGACCACAAAATTTTATATCACATATTGGGTGCCAGAATTACAGAAATGAAAATATTTTTATTTCAGAGAATTCACACAGCTAGTTTCACTTGGTAACAGTAATGTTAAGGACATACTGGTGGAAATGGAATTTTTAAATCTCAAACCACCATCAAACCATCCAGGTGTATAATCATACTTTCAGTCAGTTCCTTACTATTCACATTAGAAGTAAGTAATAGAGATCATCTGTCAGTCAGGTTCTCGGATCTTCTGACTTACAATAATCATGAGATACAAGTAAGGAGAAAAAGGAGGATATCCACAGAGACTATATCTAGCTAAATAATAGAAAGAATCAGAAAGAAGGAGAAGAAAAGATTATCATGTTTCATGGTGATGGAAAGTGAGTTTCAAATTTATGATGTAGGATGTTCAGTAACAACTTCAGGGTAGCAAGAGAACTAGAGAATTTAGGAAAGACTTTTTAGAAACCTAATTAAGGAATTCTCTTTGTACTATGAGATAGCTAGACATTGGAATTCATTTTCAGTTGTATCTGTTGGCTTTATTTTGAATATTCTGTATGGAAATTGTGCCAACTGAAGCTCCAGGGTTTATTTGGGTTATACAGGAATGCAATTGACTAAAAAACAGATGAGTTAAAAGCTTAACCACTGTAATCAAATGTATGTATTAAAAATGTTTCCCTTTTGTTACACAAGTCAAAAGAAAGTAATCACATGTTTTAAAGAGGGTAATTCTAATATTAGTTTAGAAAATCATTTCTTGGGGGCTTCTGGGTGGCTCAATCAGTTAAGCCATCTGGTTTTAGCTCAGGATCAGGCTGGGATCAGGCTCCAAAGCAGGCTCCCTGCTCACTGGGGAGTCTGCTTCTTCTTCTGCCTTCCCCCTGCTCATAATCTCAATCTCTTGCTCATATAAATAAATCTTTTTTAAAAAACTAAAAAAAATAGGGCGCCTGGGTGGCTCAGTGAGTTAAAGCCTCTGCCTTCAGCTCAGGCCCTGATCTCAGGGTCCTGGGATGGAGGCCCGCATGGGGCTCTCTGCTCAGCAGGGAGCCTGCTTCCTGCTCTCTCTCTGCCTGCCTCTCTGCCTACTTATGATCTCCTTCTCTATCAAATAAATAAAATCTTTAAAAAATAAAAAAAAATTTTAAAAATGAATTAAAACCATTTTTTACAAGTTATTAGAATTAGTCAATCTTGATAAAATACAGATGAAGTGAAGCAGCCTTTTTTCACATGCAAACTGTTCTTTAATATGTAAAAATCCCCAAATGCACATTTTTTATGTTTTTCAATTGCCTAAATGGCAGTTAATATTTTTTCATGAATAAAATAATGTAAATGATATGTAAGCCAGAAGACAGTTACAGAAACTAAATGTTTTATTAAATGATGAGGTTAAGACAGAAGTTCTAAACTTTAGTATGCATTAGAATCATCTGGATAGTTCATTGCAAGTCGAGATTCCAGGATTCAGTAGAGCTATGAAGATTCTGATTCAAAAGATCTGCTGTGGAACCCAGTCATGTGGCCAAGTGACTGAAGCAGAATAGCTGAAAATCACAGTTCGAGAAAAACTGAGTTAAGGTTTAATTCCAAATAACTGGAGAAACTTTATGATACACAAAACTATATGATATTTTCAGCAATTTTTTACATATATAATATCCTAAAAGATTAGTAATTGCAAATCAAATTTTAAATCCACATAAACAATTTCAGAACCACATAAAATTTGCATGTAAACTTTGGTACGCTCACTCTTAAACCTGGTTGTGCATTTTTAACTTCAGAAACCAATGTCCACATGGACTATCTGTATAGCACAAACTTACTACAATAAACTATTGCCATAGTGTTGAATAATAAAACTGAGGTTATGAAAAAATCCTTATTTACATTAGAAAATTGAAACTCATTATCCTCTGCCTTTTCAAACTTTTCTCATGGTTTTGTTCATTTGCATAAAGCAAAATGGAAATTTATGTAATTATCCTGTGAATCTGAGTAATGGACCCTCAAGTCTAAGTAAGAAAAATCTGATTTTCCTTAACATCTTTTTCTTCTAATATGTCTGGGTAATTTCTTTGATTCTCCAAGTTACAAAACCTAAATATAAAAAAATATTATAGTTATCATTGACTAGATCTGTCCATTACAAGAAATAATATCAGAATGATGAAGTTCTGTCAGAAAAATTGACCATAACTCATATATATATTCATCAGAGTAGTTCAGCTGGAATTCAAAAATCAGATCTTAAAGCACTTAATAAGCATTTTTATAGAAAAGCATTGTATAGGGTGCCTGGGTGGCTCAGTGGGTTAAAGCCTCTGCCTTTGGCTCAGGTCATGATCTTGAAATGCCCCAAATTCGGAGACCCCCCAAAGACGGCCACCAGAGTCCAGAGTCAAAGCCAAAGGGCAAGGGTCGTTTATTGCGAGTTCGAACCCGGACCTCCACGCACTCGTTACCGGTGACGCTAAGAGGCCCAGTGCAGCAGATTTTACAGCTTTTTATAGATAGGCACAAACAAATTCAGGACCTTTCGCGGTACTTGGACTCTTATTGGCTAACATTTAAATATGAACACCAGCATGATCTGATTGGTTCCCACGCTTATTAACCGAAACCAGAGGGACACTCAGCCTGAAAGGGGGAAGGGTGAGTCTTTCAAAGTAGCCACATTCCTGGAGCCTAATGGCCATTATCTCTTGTTCCCAGAGGGCGCAGAGAGACGGACCTTGAGATTTCAGGGTGGCCATAGGAGGGCTGCTAGTGGTTTTTTTTTTCCACTTTTTAGGGTCTAGCAAGTGAGTGTACAGAATCCAGGTGGCTATTAGAGATATAAGGCATAACGGTCCTAATTTTATTTTTCACGCTCCTCAATCTCAGGGTCCTGGGATTGAAGCCTGCATCCGGCTCTCTGCTCAGCAGGGAGCCTGCTTCCTCCTCTCTCTCTGCCTGCCTCTGCCTACTTGTGATCTCTCTATCAAATAAATAAATAAAATCTTAAAAAAAAAAGAAAAGAAAAGAAAAGAAAAGTATTGTATAGGTTGCTCTTTTATTAATGGGTCCAAATGTTTGGTCATATTTCATTTGGAAAACTTAAATATCAAGCTCAAAAATTCCCAGGCTGGCATCTGATTTTATTCACTGCTGTATCTCAGTGCTTAGAATAGTTCTGACAAGTAGTAAGATCTCATTATATATTTGTAAGAGTGTACATTATAAAATAAAATCTTAAAAAAAAAAAAAAAAGAAGGGGGCGCCTGGGTGGCTCAGTTGGTTAAGCAACTGCCTTCGGCTCAGGTCATGATCCTGGAGACCTGGGATGGAGTCCCACATTGGCTTCCTGTTCGGCGGGAAGCCTGCTTCTCCCTCTCTCACTCCCCCTGCTTGTGTTCCCTCTCTGGCTGTGTTTCTCTCTGTCAAATAAATAAAATCTTTAAAAAAAAAAAAAAGAGTGTACATTATACTAGTAAATTTTTGTAGATCAAGGTCAAAAACTGCACTGTTTGAGAGAGTCAAGTAGATTTATTTCTTTGTGTACAAGAAAGTGCCTGTCAGTGGTTTTTTAATATAAGGTGGTTAAATCATGTCTAGATGTTCTGTAATGTTTGTAATCATCAAAGTAATTCCAAGTATGGTTTCATTCAGTTATCTTTTTCCTTTCATTGTTCAGATGAATTGGAGCAGGTTGACAACAATTTGAAGTCTTTGTCAAAAGCATCGCAGAAACTCCCGGCAATTGAGCAGTCATGTCTAGAGATGGACTAGCCCTTTGTGGACTATTCACAGAGGCTATAATAAGCTTTATGTTCTACTGACTCAGTCTACATATAACCTCTGCAGGATTTTAGAACACATCTCTCTCTTCCTCCTAGGGTCAGGCATTGCATAAAACCATGGAAGCCAAAACACATCATTACCTTCCAATAGGTTCCTTCAGGAAGATGTGAGTCAGACCATGGATGAGCTTAGAAAGAGATAAGGTGAGCTCCAGATGTTGTGAATCAGTCAAAACCAATCTAGCATCTCTCTTGTGCATGGAATCTGTAACAGGAAAGACTTTGGCAAATGATAAAACAGAATGGGAAGCTAGGGAATTTTTCAAATCAGATATTCAGGGTATGTTTTCATCATTTGAATGGAAATGTTATAAACTCCCAACACATCAAACACCTGGATTAAATAGAATACAGAAATACAGAGCAAAACAAAATATAAATTATTTGCAATTTACCATTCTCGCGTTACCCTTGTCAGTGTTACCCCCATTAGCATAAATAGTTCAAACTTTCCAAAATGATTTGTGCCCCAGTTGTTCAAATTGTACAATAACTGACTACATTATGCAATGTTTTAAAATTAGGCTATGCTTAAAATTTTTAAATTGTACTATTCTGTACTTCGATAACTGGATATGTATTTGGAAGAACACTATTGGATTCAAGTTACTCTTCTATGTTTATTGGTAATCATGTTGGTTTGGTAAGATACACTTCTAACCACAGACTAGATCAAATGATTACATAAATACACTTCTAACCACAGACTAGATCAAATGATTACATTTACATTTACAGTGAATGTTTGTTGCCAAGACATTTTTATTTTTCTCTTTAAAAAATAATTTTGAGAACTTCATTATAACAGTACTATTAAGTCACACATTGACAACTGTCTGCCACAATCCAAAATTACTAAAATGATATATGAAATGTAATAAGAAAAAGATTTTAAAAATTATAGCTAAGCTCAAATAAGACAATCATTTTTATGGACTAGAAGCACAAAGAGGTTGATGGCATAGAAATGGCAGTCATGGTAGATTCTGTCTAGAAATAGGCAGCAACAACCAGGACTTTGGTATGTGGATGTGGGGGCTGAAGTCTGTCTCTTTGCTTGCAAACAGGGCCAATATAGGTTTCCATGCCCATGAAAGGAAGTTGAAAAAAGCTGAAATTTAATATTTTCTGAGGTTACAGCTGATATAAAATATCATGCCTGTTCTGGGCTGAGTGTTCTCCCAAAATTCTTATGTTGAAGGCCTAATCCCCTGTACCTTAACTATGTTTGGATACTGGGTCTTTAACAGGGTAATTAAGGGCACCCACTGGATCAGTGGGTTGTGCCTCTGCCTTCAGCTCAGGTCATGATCTCTGGGTCCTGGGACTGAGGCCTGCATTGGGCTCTCTGCTCAGCAGGGAGCCTGCTTCCTCCTCTCTCTCTGCTTGCCTCGCTGCCTACTTGTGATCTTTCTCTCTGTCAAATAAATAAATAAAATCTTTTTAAAAATAAATAAATAATAAAAAGGCAATTAAGTTTAAATGAGATCATCATCCAACATGACTATTGTCTTTATAAGAAGAGGAGATTAGGACACAGACACACAGTCACACAGGGAAGACCATGTAAAAACATTTGGCTATCTACAAGTCAAGAGGAGAGGCCTTTTGAAAAAACCTACCCTGCTGACAACTTAATTTTGGAAATCTAGCCTCCAGAACTGTGAAGAAATAAATTTCTGTTGTTTAAATAACCTAATCTGAAATTCTTTATTATGGCAGCCCTAGCAAACTAATACAATGTCTATGGAGGCAGAATGATGCAAAAGTAGCCTCAAAGTCTGGCTCCAGCTCAAGCTGTCCATTAGTCAGCTGCTGAATCTGTACTAGCCCTAACACTGTATGGATATGGGTTCTTAGCTGGAAGAAACCGTTCCTAGGAAGCTGGTTGATTACCACCATGAAATCACTAGACAGAATAGGGATATCTGGAGAGAAAGGGTGGGGGTGGGGGGCTAGAATCCCATTCAAGATGAGCTTGCACACCAAATTTGCAAAACACAAGAAAAAGAGTAGTTTATTTCTGGGGAACATAAATTGCGACTCTAAACATCATCTGATAGAAATTCCATAGGATAAGAAGAGAGAGTGTGGTGGAGAAGTAGCATGCAAAGATAGAACAACTGAGAATTTTTCTTAATTAAATCAATCTGGAATCCATTAAAGGCATCAGTTTTAAAAGTAGGGATTATTAGATTTTCTTTCCAAGGACAAAATTTCAAGATTTCATGCTTTTTTTCACTGTGGACCTTAAAGACCTTTAAATGTGGAAGTTAAAGTCTATAAAAAGGTATACACCTTAGGAACTACACTAGTATCAATCATACCTTAGTAAGTAGGAGTTTCCCCTGAAGAACATGGATATATTCACCCTGTCTGTTACCATGTGTAATGGTAAACCCTAGAGCAGAAAATAGAGCAGGCCTCAGGTCTAGGGGAGGAAGGACTTATTCCTGTTTGGGATTCAGATTCGAAAGAAAGAGGCTTAACAGTATCAGTGGTGGCAGCAGCAAAAAACTACCTGTGAATCAAGGCTCCATCTCAGCGGGGTAATATCTAAGTTCTAACCACACTAGTATCTTGAACATTAATGGATCTGTGTTCTCATCCCCAAAACAAAGGGCATGTCAGGAGTAGGCATAACAACTCTTATGAGTGCCTTATAAAATTCACCTACTTGAACTGAAGTAGCTGGCCCATAGTGGTTGGGTTTTAGTGTTTTCTGCCCAAGGGGAACATGGTACACATCTTTTTTACCGAAGGAGCCATCTGAGTCTTAGTGAATTGGCCAAGATTGGCCATAATCATGGAGGCCTGAAGATAATGGGGTGTATTAGTTTTCTAGGGCTGCCATAACCAAGTGCTAAACACTGGGTGGCTTAAATAATGGAAATTTATTTCCTCGCAGTTCTGGTAGCTAAAAGTCCAAGATGAAGATGTTAGCAGCATTGGTTTCTTTTGGGGCCTCTCTCCTTGACTTACAGATGGCTATCTTCTCTGTCTTCACATGGTCTTTGTGTACATCTGTGTCCCAATCTCCTTTTCTTATATAAGGACACCAGTCATTGGTTTAGGGTCCACCTATACAACCTCATTTTTCCTTAATTACCACTCCGTGGCCCTTTCTCCAAATATAATCACATTCTTAGGTAACTAATCACATTCTTAGGCCTTCAGCATACAAATTTGGGCACACACAATCTAGTGTTACAAACTGGGTTTGTCTTCAAATGTCAGAATCACCCAAGATAAGGTTCCAGCAATGAACAAGAGAAATTTTTGTGATGACAGTAGCAAGGTGGTGCTAGAGGAGGCAAGGAAAAACAGAGAGGGGGCTCTCCAAAATCCAGCAACCACAGAGACCTGAGCCCATGAATGCATCAAAGCTCCTTTGGAGGAGCCCTGACTTACAAACTTGCCTAAGCTGCTCCTGGAAAAACTTGGGAAGAAAGTTACTGGATTTTAGAATTTCTGGTTAACTTGAACAATTGAAGCCTCAATTTGAACACCAAAGAAAATGTGACATGTTTTTATCTCAAGATGGGTAAGCAAAGCATACCAATCATCATCTCAGAATGTGAATAAAATTTTTATTTCTAAAGGAGAACAAAAGTAAGGGGTAGAGAAGCTGAAAGGACAACTAAGAAGAATGGAGTGTAAGAGATATGGCCCCACTGCTGCTTAGCAATGATGCTGCTTAGCAGATTTCAGATTCTACTTGTGTCTGAGGGTAACCTATCAAGTTATTAAGTATGTGAGAGGAATGTTAAGAACACATACTTGTTTTAGTGTAATTCCCACAGCATATTTTCTTTTCTTTTCTTTTTTAAAGATTTTATTTTATTTATTTGGCAGAGAGAAACACAGCTAGAGAGGGAGCACAAGAAGGGGGAGTGAGAGAGGGAAAAGCAGGCTTCCTGCCAAGCAGGGAGCCCGATGCAGGGCTCGATCCCGGGACTCCAAGATCATGACCTGAGCCGAAGGCTGGACGCTTAATGACTGAGCCACCCAGGCGCCCCTACAGCATATTTTCAAAACTCCATGTAACTTTTAGAATTTAAAAATAAATATAAGCAAAGGAACATGGAGAAGTTCTATATACGGGTCTTAATTCTTAGATAAATTTAACCACTGGGAGACTACCATTGCTCACAGAGCTGCTCCCATGATAACTAATCAATACCCTTAAGCCAAGTGTACAAAGGCAGCCAGTGAAGAAGAGGCTCAAACATTTTATTTTTTCTTTCAGGAAATACCAATGAATACACAACAGCAAATGAGAGAGATGAGGTCCCTGGCCTCACTGTATTTCGTTTTTTGGTTTTTTTTTTAAGATTTTATTTATTTATTTGACAGAGAGAAACACAGCTAGAGAAGGAACACAAGCAGAGATAGTGAGAGAGGGAGAAGCAGGCTTCCCACTGAGCAGAGAGCCCAGTGCAGGGCTCAATCCGGGGACTCCAGGACCATGACCCAAGCCGAAGGCAGATGCCCATGACTGAGCCACGCAAGCACCCCACAATATTTCTATTTTGTGCCAAGTGAGAATAAACTAAAGAAGGTTTAATATAGGGCTAGTTACAAACGTATGGGCAGAATGAAGGGAAGCTAGAAGAAATAGTGCAATTTTCCAAGTCCAGTAATATGTAGCTATTATTAGATCTCCGTAGATCTCATAGAGTAGGTAAAGGGAAAGACACTAGAACCAAGAGGAGAGTGCCTTATAGAGAGGGACACCTTGACTTTTAGTCAAGGAGTACAGTCAGCACAAAGGGATGATCAGGAATAGAACCAGAGGAATAAAAACTCTCACTTTCTCTCCTTCCTCCCTGTGTTTCCTCTGTTAGGACACCCCATCGACCAAATCCAAGCTGAGGCCAGAAGGTGAGGGAACCACTCATGGAACCCTTTAGGTCAGCCTCCAAGTCTAAGAGCAGGGTAAAACAGTGGAGACTTGATCTGGAGGGGAAATAGAAGATGTCTGGCCTGGTATCCCTATCTCTATATTCTATCAACTTGAGCTCAGTGCTCAGAGGAGTTCACTCCCTTTTACATACACCATGTTGGACCCCGCCTCAGTAAATGGCCTTTCCAAATGTTTGATGTTTTATAGTAATGGCAAATAACTTCACTCTCAAGGAATTTGGACACCCATAAATGAGATCAGCACTTACAAATTTCAAAGCATTTGCTTAAAGTACTCCCAAAGGGTCTCTTACGAGAGGCTGGGAGTTCTTTCTGGCAAGGATTGTTAATAATAACAGCTTAGTCAAGGGTGGCTCCCCACAGCCTGTGTCTGGATAAGAAAACTTCGGAAACCTAGATTTTGAGTTAAAACTTAGACTCCCATTAGAAAAGAAACCTTTAAAAACTATTGGGGCCGGTAAAATGAACCAATGTAAAAATTTTGTGTCACTTCTCCAAATATCCGAAGAAAACACAAGATCCCTTCACCACCATCCTTGCTCCTTATCATTCCAACATTTTCTGCCCTTGTTTCAAGCAAATTACAAATATTTTTAAGGCGTGTTCATCCTTTCCCTTTGTATATTTTAAATGTCTTGAATAGCCTTTCATCCATGAGTCTCAAAATATCTTATAAACATTAATTTTCCTATTGAGGTTCAAGTATAATTATCCCTTTCCTCCCAATTGTTTAAATATAAGAAACACAGAAATGATACGAAATCACACCCCTGGTCTCAGAGCAAATCTAGTACAGAATGGAATTCAACTTCCCTTGTCACTGGCAATCTTTCTAGTTCTTATACCACTGAAAAGAATACGTCAGTGTTTTATTTTTCATTACCCTACCCTCAATAATTGAGGATCCTCTCAAGGAAACTAATAATGGTAGAGTGTATAACATGAGTCAGGCACTGTGCTTTCAATCAGTGATTCTCAAACTTCACTGCACATTCCAAGCATCTGGGAAACTTTAAAAAGTCCTGATGCTCAAGACACACCCCCATGCCAATTAATCAGAAACTTTGGAGGTAGAGCCCAGATATCATTTGTTTGTTTTTTCAACTTCCCAGGTGATTAAAATGTGCTCTCAAATTCAAGAACCAGTGCTTGAAATCCTTACCACTTAAAGCATGGTATGCAGACCAACAGCATCAACATCATCTGGGAGCTTCTGGGACATACAGAATTGTGTGTGCCACCCCAGGTTACTGAAATAATATTCATTTTAACAAGACCCCAGGTGGTTAACATGCACACCCAGGTTTGAAGAACACTGTTTTAAATAACCAAATAAGCAAAAGAGGTCAGTGACACTATCGCCATTTTATAAATGAAAAAAAAACATGTTCAGAAAAGTCGAGTAATATGCACAGATTCTGACACAGGACTGATTAACTTTAAAGTTCTATTTTTGACCACACCAGTTTAAACTGGAGGAGGGGAGTCACAGACTCCTTTGAAAGTTGATGAAAACTTTGAAACCTCATCCAATAATTAACAAAAAAGATTTTTTTTTGCTTTCACTTTGAAGGCTTTATCATCCCAGAAGCCCTCCATGCAAACCTACAGAACCAAGGACCACAGTTTGTAAATACCACCACCCCCTTCCATTCCCCACCCCCAGCTCCATGACCTATATGATATGGATATTTAATGTCTATTCAATGTAAAAAGAGATCTATAAAGAATATAAGCTTTATCTTAGATGGATAATCACACACACACAGGTACACACACACACACACACACACACACCCTGAGAATTTAACAACCAAGAGTCCTTTTGGAAGGCACGTTGACAGAGGGTAACATTGTACATACGCTCTTTCATGCACCTGTTAGCAGTTGAACCTAATTGTTCAGCGTCTGGTACTGATTTGGGATTCTTTCACTAATATCTCATTATTCCTTTTCCATAGTTTTTTTCTGGTTTGGAACTGCTGCTGCTGTTTCTGCACGATGTATATATTTTTAAAACTAAAAAGACATACTTTGAAAGAACTCTAGAGAAAGACATTAAAGTTACTTCTTTATAATCCATTTTATAGTCAAATTTATTTAAACTGACAGTGGTGATTATTAGGTGTGGAAAATCTAAAGGTAAGAAAAGGTTTAACTAGTTGGCTATCCTTCATTTTCTTATGTCTCTTCCTAACATTTAGGTAGTCTGGCAAAATTCATAAATATCTGATCTTCAGATATTTATAGGTTAGAATTACAAAGACTATTGTCATGAGTAAAGAAAGGTGCCTTTTCTGGGTTGGAAACCCTCTGAACAGAAGTACATATAATATTAGTTAGATCGCATCTCTAAAGCAAGATGACCTGATGAAACATTAGATAAAACAAGACATTTTCAGAAGAAACAAGAGGGAGATGATAAAGTTAAGAGATTTAAAATGTATAAAGTAAAAAGAAAGTAATGGTTACATATAAAAACATATAAACACACATATAAAATCACGGCTCAAGTAATCATTTAAAAGTGTCTATTTACAGATCCAACATGGCTTTTCTTGAGTGTGCTCATACAACATCAGGACCAATGGCTACCTTTGAAACCAAAATGCCATTCTGAGATTCAGCTATTGGAGGCAAAACACAGACCAAAACATTAAATAGGCATGAATCACATCTTAATGATAACATAAACTAGGATTATTTAAAAATCTATAGAGAAAGAAAAATAAGCTATTCAATAATTTTAAAATTCTTAAAAACAGATAATGAATGGATTTGGTTCTTTAATAAACCTGGAAAATATAGTATATTCTCCTAATTATTATAACTTGGGAAAAAAGTATTAACTCTTTGAGACCATATAGTGCAGCAGAATGTGTATTTAAAATAAACGCCTCAGGGGTGCCTGCCTGGGTGGCTCAGGTGGTTGAGCATCCAACTCTTGATTTTGGCCCATGTCATGATCTGAGGAACATGGGATCGAGCCCCACGTGGGACTCCGTGCTCAGAGTGGAGTCTATTTGAGATTCTTTCTCTTCCTCCTCTGCTCCTGCCCCCAGCTCATGTGCACACACTCTCCCTCTCTCCCTCCCTCCCCCAATAAATAAATAAAATCTTTAAAATAAACACCTCAAAACTTGAACATGACAATGGAATTAAAGATCAGGTTTGTGTTCATCTTCATCTAAATGAATTTTCATATTTGAGGATGACACAGATTAATAATGAAGCAATCTTGTTTATCAAGCAAAACATTCAAGGATAGCTATAAAGTAGCGCATTCATAAATATTTTGAAATGACTTAGATTTCTTAAAGCATTTGACGGCAAAATTCACTAGATATTTGGTGCTGTGATCACATCCTTTTATCGCATGGACTCATGCTTACTTCCACTTACACAGACTTCTTTCTCCCTCCAGATGTCTCTGAATGTTAATTAATCATGCTGCCATGATACATTTTTCCAGTTTCTCCATGCCTGAGATGTTCTCCAGTCCCATTTTTTAACTTCCTCACTCTTCACCAAATGATTGATGTTCCTGTGAACTCAGCAGCTGGTCTTCTGAGTACTGCTCAGGCTGATGACAAAGTCTATGGGTCAATGGCATTGAAAGTTGTTGGAAAATATTTGAACCACCTGTCCTTAAATCTCTAGTTGGTAGTATACATTTCTCCAACAGTAAGAGCATGTGTGTCACTAGGGGTGCTATGTTTAACCGAGATGAGCATATTCACTCTGGATGATAGTATGCTTTTTGTCATGATGGCAACATATATACCATGTTCTTTTACACACACATTTGGAACATCCAGAGGTCTGTGTTTATTATAATAGACAACATGCCTAAATATTTATAACCCCAAGTCAAATAGTAAGAATTGCATTAATTTGCATCACTGTTGGTGGAGTCAGGTTTGGATTTACCTATTAGCGTTCTTATAAATCTCACTAATAGATGTAATAGAGGTCCCCTTAGCAATGTCCCTTCAAGTAATTCTGCAACCATAGCAATAGAAAGCATTAAAGTGTCTTGAGACAATTTTCTTTTAAAATAGTATCTCTGTGCTAGTCAGATATTTATTATAACACTGTGTTTTATGTCTGTATCTTTCTTAATGCAGAATAAGCAATGATATTGGCTTCAGAAGGGAATTATTGTGTAGAAAGAATGCCCAAATGATGAAGAGAGAACATATTTACTCACTCTTATTAAGGTGAGTGGCATATTTATAATGAATTAACAGAATAAATACATGCTAGCTTAAAGATTATGATCTTCCAAAGAATTAGATAAATGTTAACATTAAATTTACAATCAAAGTTGTATGTTCGGCTGCCTCTTCAGCAGTTGCTAACTTGGTGGAGCATGTATTTTGAAAGACTGAGTGAAAACAGAAGGCCAGTGACATAAACTATAAATTCAAATCCATACTTCCTTTATTTATAAGTTGTATCACATTCTCCTCCCAGATCAAACAGTTGAGTGATGACGAACCTGATACCAACAAAGAGACAGCGAAGTGCAGTGGAAAGAGTCTGAGTCAGACTGGAATTCTAGTCCTGCCTCAGCCACCATCTAGCTATATGACCTTGGACAGGAAAACTTAGCTTTGGGGAAATGATGTGTCCTCCGTGCAAAATGACTCTTGTAGGATGTGATCTCTTCGGTCTTTTCCAGCTCTGTCCTTCAAAGCAAAGCATCTTTGTAAAGCCTTAAGAAAAAAGAACCAGGCTGCAGCCGTTCTGTACCCCTTCTCACCTGGTGTGTTAAAGTAAAGCTCATATATGAGGCAATTTGTCAGAATTTTTGGAAATATAAAAAGTATGGAGTAATACAAGACAATGAAAGATGACGGCAGAGGTGACATTCCATAGCTAATTATCTCTAACACATCAGTTTTAAGTCTTTGTCCCCTGCCCCTTCTAATCTCTGTCTTTTTTCTGTATCTTATTTATCTTTCATTTATTGACCCACACTCAGAGTCTCAACCTCAGCCCAAAGGAGGGCACCTTTTTAACATTATAAAGTTTCAAGGGGCAGCACGTGATATTTGTAATTCCTCAACCTGTTGGTTGAGAAAATACACTTAATCAACATTTAACAAACGTTCTTTGAGTACCCAGGGACTTGATGGTGTATAAAAACAGAACCATGGAGCCTACATTCTGGTGGGGAAAGACATGTAATAAAATGATCACACAGGCAGAAGTAAATTCAAAATGATAAAGAGACAATGAATTTAGGAACTTTTACATGGATTCATATTTTATTAATCCCAACAGCTCCTACATTTACAGAACAGTAGCGTATATATGTAAAAGGATGTCATTTGTTCAGGCGGTATGTAATGTATTATTGCAGGCCCTTTACAATAAACTTCTGTCCCAGGTTAGGAGTTTCTACATTGTATGAGCATTGTGTCCCTAGCTAGAATTTAAGCTGATTGAGGACAAAGATCTTGCTTGTTCATTATATATTTGCCAAATACATGTGTTTAAGTACATAACTGCTTACTGATACCTCAGACAACCCTCAAGTTTATTTCTCACTTCTGTTATCTTTGCAATGCTGAACGCTGGCCAGAAGCAGGGTGGAGTAGGGTGGAAAATGTTTTCCACAGAGGTCAAGCTAAGAGTCTCCTCCATCTTGTACTGTCTGGGATGCATACCCTCTAAAATTGCCAAGTAAGGGGATGCAGATATGGAGAATGTATTCCAACTTAACTACCTCGGGCCAGAGCTGTATCACCATGTGATCTAATTATTCCATGGCAACTTCCCAACCACACTGGCCTGTATCTCTAGCATCTAGCATGGTGCCCAGTCAGTGAATTTTCATTGAATGAACCAACGGAACGTGAAAAAGCATGTTCTTTGCAATCCAGCATTACAAAGGGATTTTTAGTCCTTTCTACTATGACACAACAGACGCCACAGCTCTGGCAAAAAAAAATGTTTGGTATCAGCCACCACCTGGAAAGATGGCAGGCACAGCTCAGAACCTCACCTCAGTTGGCTACACGGTATTCCCATGACTCTGTGAGAATGGGAGATGACCTGTGGCAGTCAGTGGCTGCTCTGTCATCATGTGTGTTGGACTGAGCCTCTCTAATAAACATCAGTCTTATCCTCAGTTTTTGAAGGGAAAAGAGAAGCCTGCTCTTTCTACCAGCACTGAGTGTATCTCCTGCCAGTTTCAAAGGAGGGGTAACAGAACTCCCTTCAACAGAGTAAAATATGTATGCAGACTCCCAACACATACAAAAGAAGGAAGCATTAAATTTTTTGATGTAAATACTCCAGTTACTGGACAAAATTCTGGAGTTTTGGAATAAAACTGCCTTGTATTTCTAAAGGTCTCTGAGTTTTCAAAGCACTTTTATATTAGTGATCTTACTTGATCCTTAGAACAACACCACATTATGGAACGATAGGACTTTTCATCCATACCTGAGAGGTCAGGAAAGTTTCCACCAGATTAGGTGGCCTGCCCATTTCACATAACAAAGAAGAGCTAGAGTGATGAAGAGCTAGAGTGACTCAACTTCTTCTGACTTCACACCAGTACTCTTTCAACATCACATCATGATTTTTATCTTCAAATGGATAAAGATCCTTTTGACCCTGGGTTGTGGTTTGGGCACAGTCACTTCCACCTTTGCAATTACTGTCAGACTTGGTTATTGTCTCCAATGGTTGCTATTTAAAATGACCACAGACAGCTAAATCCTAAGGGAGCAGTTAATAAGGAGACTGCTGAGAAAAGACCTCAATCTTTCCATACCCCTTCCAGTGAAGTCAAAAGCAATTTCAGACAGTCCTTTTAAGCTATGATACTAAGCTACCTGCAAAATAATTAAGTAACTAAACAACCTAATCCAAGTTCTGAGGGAGAATTAACATTTTGGCAATTTCCTTCTAAATCTCAGTTTTCCCAAACTCTTCTCCACCTTGTAGCTGTTCTGAGAATGGACTGAATTCCCACCATTTTTTTTTTCTTTTTGCAAACACTAAAACTTAACCTGCTTCTTATTATACCAAAACATTTACATAAAACAAAAGAAATCTGTAATTCAGTACAATAAACAGATGGAATTCAGCTTATCCTTCCTGAAATGACACTCTGTATCTAATAGAAGTACAATAATTTATTTAACTTCTTCAGTTTTTAGGAAAAGAACTTAAAATGTATAAATGGTTAACAGAAATTAATCATATGTGGTTTACATTTAAATCAGGCTGTTTATGTGAAATGGTTATATACCAGCACAGTGACTAGCTAATATAGGTGTTCAATAAATATTTGGTGAATGATCGAGGCCATAAATGATGTAATGCCCTGTGAGTACACATTGTCTTTGTCATGCCAGGTGAATTTCTGTGGAGAATTAAAGAAGAGAATTATAAAGCACAGATAAAGAATTAGGCCTTTGAAGACAAAGATTCCAGTCATTAGTACTAAATAATAAAATGACTTGGGGCAAACAGCTTGACTCACTAGGCCTTTGGGTTTCTCAACAATAGAATGAGAGTATGGTTAAGAATTTAGATGATCTCTAAGGTTACTTCTAATGCTAGTCTTTCCTAAGTCAAGATTAAAAAAATATCAGTCAGAGAAAAATATCACTCTCATCAGAAAATAAATATGGAATAAAGGGTAATCTCAAACAAGGTCTCAGTTTTCTAAATTTAAATGTGCCTGCAGGAGGTGGGGTAGGGGCACCTTAAGAATTACAAAGAGTCTAATTGAAGACAATGGGGACTTCCTAGAGTCTTACAGAGATTGCTTCTAGCACACTATCATCTGTTCCAGAGTCCTGTAAAAAGACTATAGTAGGTGGCATCAGAAGTGGTCTCTGAGGAAGAGGGAAGGGTGCTGAGGAAAGCTAAGTAAGGTTTTTTCTCCTTTTTCTTTTTTTAACAAAGCGGTTGAGGGAAAGGAAAAAATTATTATGAGATGCTCTGAAATCCCAGAACTTAGAGGAATGACTAATATAAGCCACTAGGAATACAAAGGAGAAGAAACTTAGAGCAGATGGAAATTATGGAAAGAGAATCCAACACAAAGCTGAAGAAACTGGCAGCTAGAACAAGAGCTTCAACCAAACACCAAAGGGCTAGATCTGGGATCCAAATAAGAAAGGCTGCAAAGGAGATGACGAAGGTGCCTCGGCCTTGGAGGAGAGGATAGGGACAATGTGAACAGATTTCTGACAGGACCCCTGGCCATGAGGGCCAGCACCTCAAAGCAGAGAGTGACTAATAACCTCCTGGAAGGAACTAAACTGTAAGCCAGCACCAAGTGAGGGAGCTTCATCTGCCTCAACCTATGATCCTGAGAGTCCAGAACTTTGACCCTGTGTCGTACAGCACTTGAAACAACCATGCAGCAATATGTGTGAGAATTCTCTGGGCAGGTGTACCACACGGGTACATGAAACTGGGAAGATGACTCTGAAATATGATCTTGAAAGAAGAACCTCTCTTTCCTCCTCCTCACCCTCCACAACTCCTCCCCGTTCTCAGTTTCCTCAGGGGAGGCAGAGAAAATTTCACTGATATATAGGCTAAAGACCACTCAGGCCTGCCAAGAAATCCCTTGGCTTTCCCTCTAGGGTAAGTGTTGCACTAGCTCACGATGTTGCCTCTGAAAGAAAGCGTGGATCCTACTGAATACCCATTCTGCACCCAGCATATGTAAGGCTAGGATTTTTAAGGGGTAAAAAGATAAGCAAGATGTAGGTCCAAAGAGAGAGAACAGGGTCTCCTCTCTGTGAGCCTGGAAGAGTCAGATCCATTGAGCACGCATTTGGGGTGCTGTGGTAGAATTTGTGGGCATCTGTGGTTAGGGAGGCCCTCTGAAGAAAAATAAAGATCTGTAAGACACTTTATGACTTCCATTCCAGCTGGGGAGATAAAACAATGAATAACTAAGACAAAATAGAATAAACACGTGCCATATGTGAGGTTGAAATAAAGACCTAGTGCAGGAAGAGTCAAGATCACTTCCAGGGTAACTGGAAGGGTGAGGTCATAAGGAAAGGCACCAGAATCGAGCTTGGAAGGACAGCCTGTTTCTGTTCTCTGCCACCATCTTCTTCTAAGCTATACTCTTCTCTTGCCTGGGAATCCTAAAGATGCCCTAGTTTTGTTCCTAGTGCCTCCTATCAATTCTCTTCTTAGGCAGATAGGGTGACCTTTTAAAATACAAGTCTTGGGGGCACCTGGGTGGCTCAGTGGGTTAAAGCCTCTGCCTTCAGCTCAGGTCATGATCTCAGGGTCCTGGGATCGAGGCCTGTATCGGGTTCTCCACTCAGCAGGGAGCCTCCTTCCTCCTCTCTTTCTGTCTGCCTCTCTGCCTACTTGTGATCTCTCTCTGTGTCAAAGAAATAAATAAAATCTTTTTTAAAAATTAAAATAAAATAAAATACAAGTCTCGGGGTGCCTGAGTGGCTTAGTTGTTGGGCATCTGCCTTCAGCTCAGGTCATGATCCTGGAGTCCCTGGATCCAGTACCACTGCTCTTCCTGCTCAGCGGGAAGCCTGCTTCTCCCTCTCTCACTCCCCTAGCTTGTGTTCCTTCTCTAGCTGTGTTTCTCTCTGTCAAATAAATAAATTTTAAGAAAAAAATAAAATAAAATAAAACAAAATACAAGTCTCATGCCATTCCACTGTTTTCAAACTCTTTAATTGTACTTAGCTTACAGTTCAAGATTCTTAACTTGGCTTACAAGGTTTCACCAATCTGGCCTCTCTCTACCTCTGCAGACTCATTTTAAACCCCTTTAAACCCCAGGCGGTCTTTGTCAGCCTGGCAGGTCTTTATTCATTTTGTCCCATGTACCTTAATCCCCTTTGCTTTAGGGCAGTTACATTTTCCATTTCCTCTGCCTGGAATCTTCTTTCTCTTCTTCCTTGCTTAGTTAACTCCTGCACCATGCCCCTCATACCTTTGCATATTCCTCTCCTAAATATTCCTCTCCCTCCCATGTCAGGAACTCTTATTAAGTATTCTTGTAGCACATTATGCTTTTCCTTCATAACTTTTATTGTGGTTGACAAATCCATGTTTACTTGTGAAATTATTCACTGACAGCCAATACCCCCATATACAATAAAGCTTTGTGAAGACAGAAAGGATGTCTTTTTTTCTCAGTGTTGTAGCCACATCACCTAGCTCAGGGTAGGCATAAAGTAGCCACTTATTAGCCACTCCTTGAATGAATTAATGGACATGAGAGATCAGTCATACAGCCCCCTTTCAAAAGAGAGAACTGAGGCTCAGAAAGGCAAACAGCCTTGTTCAAAGTCCCAAGTTGCTGAACCAGAAGTATTCTTGTATCCAAACTCTCATTCCATAGCTCTCATCTAATTCTACCACATGACCCTGAAGCTTATGCAAGGGCCAACTCACAGCCTCCAATTTTATTCCTGGGACAAAAGGTGATTGAGAAGAGAGACAAAAGGAATTATTCATTGGGTCATATGAGCAGTTGAACATAAGTAAGAAATTGAGAAATGAAAGACTGAAACTCACGAGAAAAGTGGGTGAGTGGGTGGTGTGGTTAATGTCTTGGCACACATGAGAGATTGATCTGGTTGACCAGCCCGAGATGTTTGCACATAGAGGCGCAGGACATGAGGTTCCACAAAGGCAGTACATATACCTGGCCAACACCTAATTAAGAGAAAGAATTTTCAGGAGAAGATGTGGGTGGAAAGTACAACAGGATCAAGTTCTGTTCAATTGATTCTGGATCAGGAATTCTTCCTGAGGGATGAGGGAGTGGTGGTAGAGGGAAAAAGGAGCAAGGTGGAAAATAGGCAATCTATTGAGGCTTTCATATTTGAGAAATTGTACTTAATAGATAATGAGAATGCTGTTGAGTTTAAAAATGCCAAGTCTAAAAAAAAATAATAATGGAAGAATTGGAAGCTGAAGAAATAGCTTATGTCTGATGAAGCGATGGGGGCTGGAGATAAGACAGGGGCTCGATGCTGGCACCACACCCTTCTGTTCAGCTAGATCACATCTTGGCCATAATCCTTCCTTTCAACCAATGCCAGTCCCCAGGAGGAGGTGTGAGTCTGGGGCCAAGCCTGAAGCACAGGTTCATGAGCCACAAAGGGTAAGGCTGCCTCAGCCTCGGCAGAGAAGGCAAGTGCTCTTTTATATTTCTGCTGAAAGAAGCACAATGTTTTAAACTCAAAACTGGAGAGTTATTAGTTTCCCAACCAAAAGAAAGAGTCTCTAATATGGGATTCCACAGAGTAAGGCTGCTTTTGAACTCCCCAGCCCTCCACATCTGCAGCCGTTTGCATTCTTCGGGCATTGCCAACTTCTGCCTTAAAGTCTGATATCTGCATGGACACATGGGTTCTGGCAGCCTCTGCTCAGTGCAACAGGCTGGGGGAAGCAGAGTCAGCAGGGAGAGGGGCATGGGCGTCTCTGTGCGTGGCTGTAAATCTCCACCTATAGAACAGCTTCAGACTGCATAAGTATAAAGTGCAGGCTCTAGCATTTAGCCTCTCCGTGTGAAAATGCCTCAGACGTACATAAAGGAGAATTAAATAACAGGAATCAAAAATAATAATAAAGTCTTGTGGTACTTTAGGCAATGTTACTTTCAGATTTTAGAGGAGTAATGATACGTACTTAGGTTAATTTTTATGCAGAGAAGAATCAGTGTGGCAAAGTGGAAAGAGTACAGACTTGGACTTATACATAGTTTTGAAACCTGGCTGGGTAACCACAAGGAAGTTGTTCAACCTCTCTGAGGCTGAGTTTTCCTAGTTTTCCTGCTGTAAAAGGAGAATCGCAGTACCCTTTAGAGACATTTGGGAGGATCAGCGATAATATCTGGAAGCATAGACACAAAGGCATTAAATGGCAGCTACATTTACACAGAACCATGAAAGGAGACAAGGCAGTGTTTTTCAGATCACTGCTTTTAACAAATCATTAATGAGATTTAAAACTTAGTAAAAATCAACTCAGAACAGGTATACTGAGCTGGTCACTGAAAAGCCATTCTTCATTCTGATTTCAGATTCCATTTTCCAGCTATTTTCACAATAGCTCTTTATTGATACAGGGGCCCTGAGGTGAGGTTCTATACCCTAAAAACGTAGAAGGTTGACTCTGGTATGATTTTAGTCACAGCAAAGTTAAGGACTCCAAGTTCTTGCCTCTTCTACCACAACTTTGCTTTCTTTGCTGGTTTGTTTGCACTTATAATTGCTTAAAAATCTGCTTTAGAAGAGGAATGTATTTAGCTTAAGGCTTCAAATCCTGTTTAAGTACCAACACTTACATATTATTAGCTATTACTTCTCTGAAGAGGAGTCCCCAGACTTCATCTCCTTGCTAAGTGCTGGCCACACAGCTTCAGCTTCCCAAAAGACAGTCATTCTAGCCCATTCTGTAGGTTTTTTGCCTTGAGTAACTAATGAGAAATTATAAAGTACTTAGGAAGTACACAAGTGTACATAGAGAGTGTCCACATTGCAGTGTTTCTTAAAGTTTGCGGTGCCTTTGCTTTAGTCTCAGATTTTCTCATTTTTCATGAACACACAGTGACCACCCCTCCTTATAATTCTCCCCACCATCCTCCAATTTAGAATGACTTCCCTCCCCCCAGCTTAATTGAAAACTAATTGACAAATAAAACTGTATATATTTAAAGTATTTGAATACATTGTGAAATGTTGACCACAATCAACATATTCATCACCTCACATAGTTACTGTCCGTGTGTGTGTGTGTGTGTTCATGTGCACACACGCATGTGATGAGAACGCTTATGACCTATTCTCCTAGCAAATTTCACGTATCCCATACGGTGCTATTAACCATAGTCATCAGGCCGTACATTAGAGCTCCAGAATTTATTCATCTTATAAACCAAAGTTTAGAAAGCCTTAAATCCTCTCTCCACCTCAGTTTCTAAGCCTGAACCAAGTCAGCTCAGCTATTACATCTACCACACAGCCATCCAACCCGCAATGACATTTACTTCCTGTGAACTCATTCAGAAGGATTTCTCGAATACCTGCAGTGTTCTAGGTTAGCCCACAGTGTTCACTGGCTGCCACTCTCTTGTGACATGTACTCATCTGCTTTGGAACACTAATGTCATTACTTAATTCTAGTCTTCTAAATGGACACTGTATCTCTTAGAGTCATTAGATAGGTTGTCATCATTAGATTTTAAATAAACTTCTGTTCTTCATAATCCCAGCATCATTCACTGTAATAAAAAAGATCCTTACTAAAAAGAAGAGCCAATGAACTTCTATAAGATACTGTTTGAATAAGACAGCATTTATCCTTTTGGGCCAATAAAAATGGTGCATACTTCTTTAATAGAATTTTCATTAGGCAGGTGAAAGGCCCAGAACTACAGTGGTTGGAATCCAAGCATTTGTATTTGCCAGGTCTGATTCTGACAAAGCCAATGCTGACTCCATATCTTCTCAGCTCCTCAGCCAGGTGAGGCTCACATTTGTCAGAGATATGCCAAGTTCCTTTCACCTGAGTATTTTGACTTTTTTTCTCTACTATTGCAGGTATTTAAAGTACATATGCCCCCCTCCTTATTATTTTGACCTAGAGGTTTTTTGTTAAAATTTGAGACTATATATATCGTATATATAAATAAAATAATGTATAAACAAAAGCTTCTCCACATAGACAGAGGGGAAACTTGCCTAAGAATGTCTGTGAGGCGAACACCAGGGACCTGCAAGCAGAGGGGCTTGGGTATCACAAAGAGAAACAGAATCTGTAAGAGACGCACATAAACATTTTCACAGGCTTAGGAAGATGAACCAAGAGCCAATTTGTTTCCTCTTCTTCTTCTTCAAAAAAAGAAGAGCTTATGAAAAAGGGAGTTGTTTATAGTCACTTAAAACTCCATATCCATAAAACAGGATAAGGAATGTCTCAACACTGTAGATAAAAGTCGTTTGGAGAAAGAACACTCCCTTTGGAGGGAATGTTCACCAAGGAATGTATGCTGATTAGATGAGGGAAGTGAAAAAGAGAGGTACAACACCTATTATTAATAATAATAAAATGACTTTGAATTTCCCCAGCCCCTTTCATCTGGGAATTTCAATTTACTTATATTAACTAATTAAATCTCACTTCTACTTTATCACCCTTTGTAAGAGAATAAAGCTGAGACTTAGAATTTCTCCTTTCTCTTGTCTTTATAAGTACTTTGCAATCATTCATTTGTTGTTCAAGGCTACAACCAACTGAGGAAGCTAGTGTAATTATTCCCTTTTATACAGGTAGGGAAACCGAGACAAAAATCTAACAGCTTGCCAAGACCACACAGTGAGAAAGCTGCAGAGCCATGAAGCCAACTAATACTTGAATCCAGGGCTCCTGGTGGAAAAACTGAATCAGTCCATTTCCCTCACTCTCCCTCCTAAAGAGCTATTGTCACAAACGGGTAACCTTAGCGAAGGAACTTGATAAGTTTTCATAATCAACTGAAGAAGTAGCAGAATCATGTTAAATCTTCCAAACACTTTTGCTGAGAGAAACTCGAGAAAGTCTAACAAATAAGTCACAATAGGACAGGAGGAGAAAAAGAGGATGTGGGCAGCATTCATGGTTTTTCCAAAGATGTACCCAGCTTTCAGAATGGAGAACTGAAAGAGATAAACAACAATACCTAACTTGTACTTGACAGATACGTTGATGTTATTTGGTCCCAACTCAGATTACCTTCTCTCCCCACCCACCAAGTATCGGAGAAGGGGCTAGCAATATTTTAAATGTATTACGTTTCACATCCTCCCTGAAGTCTCAATGGAAGCATCAGTGACTCTTGGAGATTGCAGAGCATTTTTAACCCCTTAGAACCTACTCATTTGAAGTTAGTGAACTTCCGAAGAATAACTGCTTTAATACCATATTTTAAAATTCACATATTACACTGAAAAAAAAGCAAATGCTCTATCAGGCATTCGCGGTCACTTGACCTTTTCCAAACCCAGAATGTTAGCCTTATTAAAATCCACAGCTTTTCTGCCTCTCTCATCTAACCCCTGGATGAGGATTTTATTTAACTTTAGAGGCAAAAGAAGTATTTTATTTCCTTTGTGAACTTTCCAGGTGCCTTTTGCCCTAGGCAACAAGCAAGGCGTGAATTTAAGAAGTGGTGAAACAAAAAGTGGCTTGGCTGCTTCCGTCAAAAAATAAAAATCAACAATATGTCTAGCCTTGGAGATAAAGACCCTCCAAACGTGCATTTTGTATATGAAGCAGGTCAGAGTAGGTCAGGCCAGGCCATCACTCCCAGTGGTAATGATTGCTAGGGAGGCATCATGTCACATGGGACCAGATGGAGCCCCTTACCTCGCTGATCCTGGTTCCCCAAAGCTAGATGATGCACTTGGGTGTCGTCTTAAGGCTACAGTCTTCAGGCTATCTATGGAAACACAGATAGAAATAAATCACCCCTTGGTGACTCATCTCAAAGTTCAGGCAGTGTACAAATGGGATGGCCAGCAGTGCACATTGAACTGCGCATTTCTTGGCAGAAGACTTGTAGCGCTCACACTTGCGTTAAGTTAACATACTAACAGAAGTACTAACCCAGGAGCCTCTGATTTTCTATAAAGTAGAATATGTTCACTCTTCCATTAGCCCTCCCTGAAAAACATCAACAATTGAAGACATTCTCCTCTGGATTTTAGAGTTCTGCACAAATACTATCAACTTTGCCAGTAATAAAGCCATGATTTCTCCCTCTTCGGGAAAAAAAAAATAAGAAAAATAACAGTTCCAAATATGACAAGCACACTACAGGAAGAGTCAGAGCAAGCAAGTCATAGAAATAAAATTATTTACAACTTTGAATTAAATATCCTTGAAGCATTTAAGGCATGTGTGCTTACACGCATAAACACACACACACACACACTTCCAAATCCAAAGAGACACGAAAAGTTCTCTTAAAGAGGTATGAATTGGCAAGGAACCGCCTGGAAGAAACACTGCTTTTACACCACTGGCAAAAGTTATTCACTGGATGCAGAACAGCTAAACTGCAAGTTCAGGGCAGGAACCAGCTCTCTAAGTCTCAGTGAGAGGTTAGAAGGCCTTCCTTTGCCTGTTGCTTTAGCTGCCAAACTGGCCTGGGGGCCTGCTCATTTTTTCTTAATACAAGTCTCCATTCAAAAGTGAAATTGAACCCTACTGTCCCTTGCAATTACATTTCAGTGGCTTAAGCTGGGTGTTTGTGTTTTTTCTAGGTGATTAATAGTGCTCACATTTAAATGGTCACAGTCATCCTCTGTAGTCATTAACACCCCATTAAGATGGATGAGAAGAACTTCACACCTTTTGTTTCAGTCTGGTGCCCCACCCCCACCCCCCAGACTTAACAAAACAGCCAAGCACGAATTTAGGGAGGGAAGATTATCTGCCCAACCAGACAGGCTAAAACTTCCTTTAAAAACAAACAAAATTTTAGAAGCCCTTCTAAAACTTCATTTTTTGAAATGATCTTCAAATATCATTGTAAGAATGCTAAAACCGGAGTTTCCCTGTACCTGAACTTACCCATATATTTGGCATGGTTCTTCAGTAATGTTTACAGATCTCTGGGTTTCTTCTCCACTGTTTCCTTTGCTCTAAGCCTGTAATTATGATTGAGAGACTTCTGTTTCTAAGGAAAAGCAGTAGTAACATGAATATCTAGTTACATTTGAGGGAAAATACTTTAGTGGAAGTTCATGCATGACTATCTAAACACTGGCTCTCTTTCTCCCCAGAGGTAGTTAAAACCTCATGTTTTTGCAAAATTCAAGTAAGAATTGTTTCTATTTAAGGGGAAAATGAAGAAAAAGTTGAGAGCAAGATGCTGCCCGAGACTGTTTAACCAGTGGAGTAGCCAGTGACAGTGTTTTTAATTTCTCCTCAAAAAGCATTGCCTCAAGAGAGTCCTGTGTGATCACAGCAGTAAACTTTGAGGCAAAACCACTTGTTTATGAACTTGCAAAACCCTGTACTTCATCTTTTTGAGTTGAAGTTATCCCAGGCAGAGCGAGGCACACTTGTCTTAGAAAAACAACCCACACTTAGCTGCCAGAGGTGTTCATAAGTGGACAAGAGACTGTCAGTCAATCAACATGGCATCACCATGGCTGTAATTTTGACCTCGCAGGTTAAGAAAGTGACTTTACTGACTCAAATGTTGTTTGCTACTATCATCTTTGTTCTATTACCTTCCACTGAAATAGTTGCCCTTCAAATCATACAGTAAAATGTAGGTTTTTAATAGTGGGAACATGCATGTCTTAACCCAGTCATATCAAAGTTCAAAATCTACAACACCTCACGTCCGGCGTGCGTGCACACACATGCATAGCCTGATATTCTTTCTCATACTTTTATATATTAGAAGGAAAGTCTTTCTCCAAGGGCACTTGTAGCAACTCACCCCCAGCATTCTGACAATGCTGTAGTTAAACCTAATTTTTTTTTAAGATTTTTATTTATTTATTAGAGAGAGAGAGAGTGAGAGAGGGAACACAAACAGCAGTAGTGGGAGAAGGAGAAGCAGGCCGTCCGCTGAGCAGGGAGCCCCGTGTAGAACTCGATCCCAGGACCCTGGGATCATGACCCGAGCCGAAGGCAGATGCTTAACCATCTGAGCCACCCAGACACCCCAATTACACCTGATTTTGAAAGAAAACAAAACTTCCTCCCTCTAGCGATTTGTAGATCCCAGTAGTTTTAAAAATTACGAGGCCCATATTCATCCCACTTCTAAAGTTACCAAGTTAACCATTTTCTCTCTTCACTCTTCCTACATTTGCAGGGCTGCTCTGTTGCTCTCAGGAGCCAGTCCCTCTGCTAGTGTTTTAAAACCTCCTGCCCCTTCATCCTCTCTAGGATTTAACACTCCTTTTAGTGTGTCCTAGGTTTCTTCCTTTCTGTTGGCTTTCTCATTAGCATGCAAACATGCTCCAGCTCTGCTTATGTTTCAAAAGAAAATTCTCCATTGACCCCCATTTCCTCTCTACCCGTCATTCCATTTCTTTGCTCCAGTGTACAGTTGTTTTTTTTTTAAGGGAAATTCTCACATTCTTATCTCCCATTTATTGCCCCCAGACATTTGTTTTCTATCCCCACCACGGCACAGATGTTATCACAACCACCAGTAACAAGCTCCACGTTATTAATTCTATGAACACTTTTCTGACTTCATCTTAATTGAGTTCTCTGTAGCATTTAATCTGTTTTTCTAGTTCTCTGTTTCTGAAACATGCTCCTTGCTCTCCACTCTGTAGTGGTTTTCTTCATCCCTCCTTGACCACTCCTTCCTTGGTTCCTGACATCTAGTTGACCTTGGATTTTAGAACACTCTAGACCTTGGCCCTGTGGTCTTTTATCCTCTTCTGGTGGGAGCAACAGATAATAATTATGAGGTGAACCAGGGAAGTTGTCCAGGAGAAATGAACCATTCTGTTCATTTTCCATCTCCTTTGCCTGGGGAACCAACCTAAGACAGCTTAGTGGGGTAGGAAAGAAACCTATAGAGTATGGCATTTAGAAAGTGGAAGTGACCAGCAGTGCTAAATGCAACCAGAAGTTAAGTGAAATGAGGAGTGAAATATATCCACTGGATTTTTTGACAGTAAGGTTATTAATGACCTTAGAGAAAACCAGTTCATTGGACATGGAGATAAAAGCCAGCGGAAAGTGGTTTGAGCTGTATGTATGAGGGTGAAGAAGCTGAGAAATAGAAGAGACAACTATTAGACAGTTAGGTACAAATGTAGTTTAAAATTTCCCAGAATAAGTAGTGTGATTTATATGTGTTATAAGTTAACTTTAATCAGACCCCAATGGGAGGTTAGTTAGCACTTAGAAGAATTCACGGTAGAAGTTTATTTTATTTTTTTCTACAGTTTCTCTGTTTCCAGTGCTAAAAACGGAGGTCATTTAATCAGTTTATTTGGGAATTAGATCACTGCCTCCTAGAAAAGAGTGTGATATCCATTACCATACATATTGGTCTGTAAAAGGGCATAGTCTCTCCTGCTGCCACACCCCACTTTCCAGGGGGTAGGGGTAGGGTGGGGGATGGGAGAGGGTCGATACGAAGAGTATAAATTAATTTCTTTCTTTTTGCTTTTCTTTTCTTACTCTATTTTCTTAAGTAAAGTAATTTGGGAACAGGGGCTGCTTGCATTTACCTGGTTTTGAATTTGTTTCAATCCAGCTTTGGCGTTATTGTTTGTTTTGCAGCTGTCATTCTAGCTTCTATTATATTCCATTTCAAAACCAACATTTTAAATCATTATCTTTTCAATGCCAGTCATATGGGAAAGCACCGGCTATAAATTGCTGGAGAACAAAATTTTAGTTTCTATACCAACCACTATTTTTTTTTTTTTACATTAAATGGAAATCGTGCTTAGCTTTAGTTTTTGTCTTTTCAGTCTATATGAATCTCTAAAAAAAACCAGTGTTTGACAGGGAGGTTATATGCAAAACGCAAAGGTTAGAAAGTACTGAATTATCCATACATATGGTCTGGGGCTTGAGTGTCACTGAGCCTTGGAAATCTGGAGTATTTCATCTTGATTATAAAGCCCTGTGGAATGCTTCGGGTGTCTTACCACATGGTGGAAGAGATGGGAGAAAACTGGCAGAGGCTCTCCCTTCCCACCCAGTTTAACTGATTGAGACAGGGCAATTTTGTTGGAAAAGTCTGCTGGCAATCTGTAGGTCTCAGCTTGTTCCTCTATGCCTTGCTGAGAGAAAGAGCTGTTGGAAGAGAATCAAGGCATGAAACTTTTGCTGCTCTAGTTTAAAGCTTATGAAAGCAAATGATCTCCAGGGCACTAATCCTTTCACCTTGGTAAACATGCAACAAATCTATACAAAAAGAAAGCCGAAAGACATACCATTTCTCCTCCTGCAACTCAGACACTACCTGTAGGTTCCAGACTACTAATAGGTGTCTCCCGAGTCTCTGCAGGAGGAGAAACATCCGAAGATGACAAAAAAAGACAGGAGTTTGAGGGTAAAAAAAAAAAAATTCACAAATTCCCATAAAACCCAGTTACTCTGACAAGAAGCCCTGTGTTATTCCTTTGTCTTTACCGCACAGATAAAGATGGTCTGACAGAAATCAACATGGGTTGCTAATAGTCATTTTGCTTTATTTTTAAACTCACAACAGGATGTCAGGTTTTGTAGTTGTCTCACTTTTTAATCAACCCCATTCCTTGCTATTTACTGGCACAAACTCCCTGAGCAACTTGCTGTGTCAGGCAGTGACTTTGAGAGGCAATCTATTAAACTCAAACTGGAGGATTTTTTTTTCCCCTGTAGATATGTTTACCAATTTTAATTATTGATTGAAAATTGTTTGCAGTGGATAAAAATACATGCCGAAGGTAGGGAATGAAAACATAAACACACACCCAAACCTAAAGATTTTTTTTTCTTTTCCTGAGTCATTTAAAAATACTGGAATAGTTCATCAGTGTGTTTGAGGACATTTGGCACTCTGCACCAGTGCTTTCATCTCTGGGAATCTAATACCAGGTCAAGTTTGTGGTTTTATCAAGCCCTTATCAGCAAATAGGAACATGAAAAATAGCATTTGATATATAGTCCCTAGAGAAAATGGCAAGGCAACTTGGCACCAAATTACAGGAAAACTCCAATTATGGATGTTATACTAAGATTTTAATCAATAAAACTGTGACTTTTCCTCACCAGGGACACCTCACTGGGTGAAATACCTGAGCTTCCTTTACAAACCAGGCTTCTGGGCAGTAGAGGAAAGGAAAGGGAAGGTGGTAAGAGGGTCACTCGATATCTAATGCCATCACCTTTAAAGAAAGTACAAGAAATTCACTGTGGGAACGAAGCTAGAGAGCTGTCAGAATAAAACTGCCCTTCCTGAGGTATGGCAAGTAAAAACCCCTTCCCTCATATCTGGATAAAGATTTCACCAGAGTAAAACACCGTTTTGTTTTACTTTTCACCCTCTTCCCTCCAGTGTAATGATGAGAAATCCTTTGAAAGCTTCAGCTATCACCCACTAAAAACCATTAGCGGAGGTTTGGCAATGACCATGGATATTCTGCCATCTACAAATGAGACAAATGTTGCCAGAGGACTGAATTTTTTCCCCTTGCTTCCCCAGAGACAGACTGGGACACTGGGAGCCCCAGCTTAAGAATGTAACGAAGTCTTGACAGGCTGTCATTTCAAAGTCATGAGGAGGGATCTTTGCATTACAGAAGGGAAGGAGGTAGAAGGAGGAAGATGGAATCTGAGATCAGACCAAACCTTATGAATACAGGGTAGGATTCCCTGAAAACTGGTCAAGTGATTCAGGGTGGACATACAGATATAGAAAGGACTTGGTTTTATCAAGAGACCAAAGAAAACAAGATTACAAACATTGATATAAGATGACCTCCTTGAGGGACTACAGGAACTGTTATTACACAGCAGCTTCAAATTTTCCTCTACTATGTTGTTGCAGTTTTGAGTTTTGTTTTGTTTTGTTTTTTTATTGTGTTACATTCGTCACCATACAGTACATCATTAGTTTTTGATGTAGTGTTCCATGATTCATTGTTGCATATAACACCCAATGTTCCATGTAATCCTTAATACCCATCACCGGGCTCACCCATCCCCCACCCCTCTCCCTTCTAAAACCCTCAGTTTGTTTCCTGGAGTCCACAGTCTCTCAAGGTTCATTTCCCACTTCGATTTCTCCCCTTTCATTTTTCCTTTCCTTTTCCTAACGTCCTCCATGCTATTCCTTATGTTCCACAAGTAAGTGAAACCATATAATAATTGACTTTCTCTGTTTGACTTATTTCACTTCGCATAATCTCCTCCAGTCCTGTCCATGTTGATGTAAAAGCTAGGTATTCATCCCTTCTGGTGGCGGGAGTCATATTCCATTGTGTCTATGCACCATATCTTCTTTATCCATCTGTCTATTGAAGGGTGACTTGGCTCTTTCCACATTTTGGCTATTATAGACATTGCTGCTATGAACATCGAGATGCATATGGCCTTCTTTACACTACATCTGTATCTTTGGGGTAAATATCCAGTAGTGCAATTGTCAGATTATAAGGTAGCTCTATTTTAATTTTTTGAGGAACCTCCACACTGTTTTCCAAAGTGGCTGCACCAATTTCCATTCCCACCAACAGTGTAAGAGGGTTCCCCTTTCTCCACAACTTCTCCAACACTTGTTGTTTCTTGCCTTGTCAATTTTTGCAATTCTAACTGGTGTAAGGTGGTATCTCAATGTGATTTTGATTTGAATTTCCTTTATGGCTAATGATGATGAACACTTTTTCATGTGTCTATTAGCTATTTGTATGTCTTCTTTGGAGACATGCTCATGTCTACTGCCCATTTTTTGACTTGATTATCTATTTTTTGGGTGTTGAGTTTGAGAAATTCTTTATAGATCTTGGATACCAGCCCTTTGTCTGTAGTGTCATTTGTAAATATCTTCTCCCATTCTTTGGGTTGCCTCTTTGTTTTGTTGACAGTTTCCTTTGCTGTGTTGCTGCTTTTAGTTAATTCAATCTGTCTTAACATCGGTCACTTACTCCTAGTATGGCACTGGTGTGGAGTATGAAGGTATGGGACAGTGAAGGGATGTGTGACCTTTTGCAGCCAGACTCTTGGCAAAGAGTAAGATGTCATCAAGCCTCTATGGGACCTGCTTCTAGCAGTTCAGGAGGGTAACCACAGCAAAGGACGTTTTGGCCCACGGAGGAAAGGGGAGTGACAGAGAGGGCCTGTTGGTGCTGAGGATGGAGAGGCCTAAGACAAAAACCATTCTCTTTCCCATTACATAGAAAAATGTGACCCATCAAACAGAATGAAAGAGAGGTAGATACTTGGATTACATACACTATCTCTTCTCTGGTTATCTAAAAATCAGAGCTTTCTTCATTGTAACTTTTTTTTTTTTAGATTTTATTTATTTATTTGGCAGAGAGAAACACAGCTAGAGAGGAAACACAAGCAGGGGGAGTGAGAGAGGGAGAAGCAGGCCTCCCACTGAGCAGGAAGCCCGATATGGGGCTCAATCCTGGGACTCTGGGATCATGACCTGAGCAGAAGGCAGTCACTTAATCAACAGAGGCACCCAGGTGCCCCTCACTGTAACATTTGACAGCATCTTCTAAGTTCCTCAATTTCCAACCAAAATGTTCAGCCTGAAGGCTTCCTAAAACACTGGTTATTAACCAGTGGTATAAGGACCACCAGGTGGAACCAGAAGGAAGTCTAGAGTTGAACAGTACTTCCCCAACCAAAATCTTGATATTCTCTTACATTCCCTCTCTCTATTCATTCATTTCACAAATACTTATTTATAATGAGACTGGAATGTAGCAAGTTAATTTTTTTTTGAATATTTGTGTTTTTCTTCTGAACTCCTGTGACTTTCCCACTAGTCAGCCAGAGGCAAGCACATAGCCTTGAGGAGAAGTCAATTTTGGATATTTGTTTTTAATTTCTAAAGCAGTCTCTAGAGGCTCAAAAGAGAGGGCTTGAGGGAAGCAAATAAGTTCAAGCCATAAAAATATAACAGGTAAAAGAATAGAGGAATGAAGAAACAAGAAAGATGGAGGTTGAGGCAGGAAAAGCCTAGAGGCCCCAGAAAGGAAGAGGTCTCCAAAGAGAGCTGCTTTGGCCAGCACCAGGGGCCTCATGGAAACCTAAAGTCCACCTTTCAGGATTCCAGGAACACAGCACAAAAGGGAGGAAGAGTCATTTGGAGTATTCTTTGTGATGTGGTGAAGAGAGGACCTCCGTTCAACACATGTCTGAGCATCCCCATGAACCAACCCTCTGCAAAAGAACCCATCACTCTGCCTCTTCATAAGCTCATCTAAGCTGACTCCCATGAACTACCCTCCTCTTTTTTTGCACAAATCCCAAACAAGCATAAGCCTTTAACACAGAAATAAAGTGGCCTACAGCCAGACAGCAGGGGTGGGTTCCAAGCATAGAGGGAAACCAAGGAACAAGACGACAGAGGCAGGAGACACATTACAACCTTACATTGGACACTTTGCTGCTTGGGACCAAAAGATCATTAGATGTAGTTATGGCTCTCAAGTAGGTGTAAGAGGTCGAAAAGGGGAAACAGAGAAGTGGAGGAGGACAATAAATAGATAACTACAAAGAGTAGAAGGAATGTTGTGTTAGCTGTGGGAACATAGAGGAGAATCTCCTCTACCAGAATTGTTGCTTCAGCTGAGTTTTAAACAATTAATAGAATTTAACCAGAGGGGAGATATATTAGTTTCCTATTGGTGCTGTATAAAATGACAGCAAATTTTGTGGGTTAAAATAACAAAAAATTATTATTTTGTAATCGGGGGCAGAAATCTGAATTGGGTCTCTGTAGGCTAAAATCAAGGCAGAGCTGTGTCAGCAGAGCTGTGCTGCTTCTGGGTGCTCTAAGAGGAAATCCATTTCTTGCTTCTAGAAGTTACAGCCTTCCTTGGTCCACAGCCTTCTTTTCAGTGACCTCACTCTGACCTCTGCTTCCCTCATCACTTTTATCCTTTCTGACTCTGACTTTCCTTCTGATAAGGAACCTTGTGATTACATTGGTCCCATCTGGGTAATCCAGGCTACTCTTTGCATCTCAAAATCCTTGACTTAATCACATTTGCAAAGTCCCTTTGTCATGTAAGGTAACATATTTACAGGTTGCAGGAACCAGGGTGTGGATGTGTTTGGGAAACTATTGTCCTGACTTCCAGGGGAGGGTTCTAGGCAAAGGTAACAGCCAAAGAAGAGCCCAGAGGGCACAGAGAAGAGTAAGTGTGAGCAAAACCCCAAGCTTATAAGGCTAAAACAAATAGGAACAAGGCAGGAGTAAAGAGAGAGGATTCAGTGGGACAAGCAAAGACTAGGTCAGAAAAAGCTTTGTATTCCATATATGGAACTGGAATTTATGAGGAAAGCAATAAGTAGTCATTTGGGAATTTTAAACAGGGGCATAACATCATCATATTTGCCTTCTAGAAAAGTCATTCTAGTTAAGGTAGTACAATGTATTTAAAAAAAAAAAAGATGCCCAGGGAAGCTGTGAAGTTGAAGGCAAGGAAACAAACTGTTTTTATAAGCCAGGTAAAATTTATTATAACCTGAACTAAGCAATATATATAGCAGAGTGGCAAGTTCAAGAGAAATCACAGTGTGCCTTTCCACAGGGTGTGGTGACTGAAACTAATGTGGAAGCAAGTAAAGAGTCAAAGCTGGTGGCCAAGTATTTGTCTCATGTGACTGCATATATGGAGATCCTCTTTCAGTGCTTTTTGCTAAGTTTGAAAATGAGGGGAGGTTGATCAGACTTAGATGACACATTTTATTTTGATCCTAATACTCTGATCCTTCATTTCTGCCTTTCAGCTTTCCTCACTTAGCTGTTTAAGGCCCAATTATTGAGATGATTGGAATGCCCAATAGTCTCCCAAATCCAAAGTGCTACTTATATATTATTTTGGCTTCAACCAGTCCAATATTTTTTTTAATCTTATTTCTTCAGATGCTATAAACTATCCTATGAAAATGTGCTTTGTTTGAGGTTGATAGAATTGATTTTGGGTATACCAACAAGATCCACACTTCCAGACTTAGGCGCTTACTCCTCCAGCTATCTGGAGTGTTGCTTAAAGAACTCACAGCTTAGCCCAACTCATGGAATTGCCCCAAACTGAAGGATGCTGCCTTAACCTAAGCTTTACATTCTCTCCACAGAGGCAGTCTACACCCAGTGACTGGTCCACACAGGAGTACAAAGGTCCAGCCTCTGGCTTTAATTTGAGATTTAATATATATCTAACAAGTTATACTAGCTTTCCAGCTCCCTATGGAGTCTGCTAAAGGCTCTCACTCTATTTTCCATAACTCCTCTGAAGGCATCCAGCACTATCACAGCACTGTCTCTCCCTCATCTCACACCTATGACTGCTTAGAAAGTAGGGTGTCCATTTAGGAGGAGATTGCAGAGAATATCATGGATGATTTAGCTTAATATGTAGATGCAAACCAAAAATGATCCACCACTTCACTTTCAGAGGGGCCCTGAAAGACATCATTGAGCAAATTCTCCTAATGGAGCTAGTCATCCACAGTGTGTGAAAAAAAGAAGTGACTTGAGGCAAGTATATTACCCAAAGTAACACATGCCTTGGTTGGTTGATCAGGAGACTAGAAGGAAAAAAGACTACGAGATAGAGACAATGAGGCAAAGAGATATATGGATATAGGAGTGGGCGCAGGGTCTAAAGATCTTTTTATCGTGTGTTAATGCCCACCAGAGATGACCTATCCCAGAAGAGACACCGATCAACAAAGTAGATAAGATGACTTGAGTAACAGATATTTCACGGCCTATGTTATCAGCCACCCCAAAGCTGGAACAATATTTGCATGAGTATTTGTAGAGGAGCCACATTGGCAAGGATGGAGGGTGTGATGGTCCAAACAGCATGGACTCCCCACTCACTAAGGCTTATCTAATTACTCTGCCCCTGAGTGGACAATCTGCCACTAATAAAGAACAAAGTCAAACCCCCTTGGCACCCTCCCTTAGAGAAATAAAACATCACATGGTGGCAAGTCAATTACATTGGACCTCTTCCATCTGGAACAGGTGTTATAATACAGTTAATTCCAGGATGAAAGAGGTACAAATATAATGGCCTTGCCACCAAAAAATGTTTTGTTTCCTCAAGGGACTATACCATATCAAGAGTTCAGTGTTGGTCTCGTTGCTGGCAGCAATTCATCTTGCCTGGAATTGATTGAAGTAGAATGTTTCCATGATAACGATAGCAAGATTCCTACCATATTTTAATCCACTGCCCAGTCACTCTGGGCTACTTGAGGCAAGTGACCAGCAAGTAAGGAAAGGAACATTCCTCAAAGAGTCATTTATTTGAAAATAAATGGACAAGTATACCAGCTATGACCCGAGAAGGGCATGGTGGCCACTCTAGAATTAAGGTCTGAGTCAGCCCAGTAGGTAAACCATCTAGATAGCAGAGGTGCCTGCTAAACTAAGAGAAATCTAGAAAGGATGGTAGAGAAGGGAGATGATATCAGTTGCAGCCGTGAAGCTGTGGTGCTGGCTATAGCTTATCTTATACATCTTACTGTAATAAGTTTCCCCAGAAAAAGAGATCAACTGGAATCCTAGACGAGTCATTGCCAAATAGGGTGTACCTATTATGCAAGGCAAATGGATAAGTGGTGGACTCTAGCATCCCCTTTCACAACTGAGACACTCATTTCCCAGTTGCTGCATGTATTGTCTGATGACAGCCCACAATTGAGTCGCTCTTCGGGGATTGCACTTAGCTGCAGGAAGCTGCTTCAACCAAAGTCACGACCACACTAACCCACTAGTCAATGAGCAGGTACAAAAGCCAGGACCCCTGGCCTCAGTCCAAGACATCTCAAAAGAGTCACCTCAGCTTGAGAGCTCCACATGAGTTTGGCTGAGGACTCTGTTACAACTGCATTGCAATTCAGCCTCTCCCTCTACACAATCCCGCTTCACTCTTCCCATTAAAAGTGTCATTCCCCATACTACTCCCAATAAACCAGCTGCACACAAATCTCTGTTGCATAATCAGCTTCCCATTGAGCCCGAATTATAATAATTGGCTTCTTTTTTAGTTTGGGGCAGAGTTCAATCTATTAAAAAGTCTTCTGTACATTTATAGCACTATATAAATGAAAGTTCTGGTATCCCCAGTTACATAAGTTTGAATACCTCGTACTTTTGGTATTGTAAACAAGACCAGGTTACTGAGCCTTGTGATTCATTTAGAATAAGTCTAAAACTGCTTATACAGTAACAAAACATAATACACCTGCAAGAACTCCAAAGGATGTGGTATATTCTGTCTGGATCACAATCTAACATGTTTTAGAAAGAACTTATTGTGTATTGTGTGCTCTTGCAAATATTTGCCAGAATAGAATCTGATGTATTTTTGCCCATCTTTCTTTAGTTATTTTGGATTCAGTGGTTGGAATACCCTTTGGTATTATAATACTGAATTTATTATAATGGTAAATACCATTATTACAGAAAGAAATCTTGTCTTCTATAATTTCCTACTACTATGTTACAAACATTTCTTAAAATATCTCTTTAAAATGTGTTTTACCATGCAATGCCCCATCAATAGAGAACCATATTCCTCAGTGAACTACTATTAAAGACAAGAATTCAGAGATCAGACATGATGGTTTTTCAGGATCAACTTGCTAGATAATTCTGAGTCTCAATAACCATAGTTTCTTCATTTTAAACGTCCTATATTTTCAAAAGTGGCATAAAACTAACATTTTTATGTTATCAGTTTTCTTTATATTGTTTCTGTGACTAATGGGATCTCTATTTAGAAGTGTCATCAGCTTTTCTCAAAACTATCATGGTCAAAACAGAAGACTTGACTTCTCCCTGAGGCCAAAAAAAGTTATTCTTTCCCAATCTCAGAAAGTAGCATCAACCCACATTTTTTTATTGAGTCAAACTGTATTTGATTCTTTTTCCCCCACTCCAGAGACAGTCTGTAAGCAAGTGCTGACACTTCCATCTCCAAACATCCTGAATCTGTCCAGTGCTGCCTGTCACCACTGCTCTCACCCTTGTCAGATTACTATCTTCTGTATCATCCAGTAACCTCTAAACTGGTCTCCCCACCTCCATTCCTGATCAAAAAAAATGTTTTTTAATATAAAGCAAGACATGCAGTGATTCCGTCTATCCTCCAGTGTTCCCCACTGATCACAGAATAAAATAAACTCTTTACTGGAACCTACAAGCCACTTCTACCACACTCCCCTTCTACCATCCTGAGTTCATATCATATCATGTCTTCCTCAGTCTCCAGCTCCAGACTCTTCAGCTTTAGTTATCATTGTAGCTGTTCAAATTTACCAATTTCCTTTCCACCTTGGAATGCCTGCTCTGTTTTCTTCCTGAAATGCTCTGTCCCATGGTTACATGTTTCTTGCTGAATCTTCTCTTTAGGATCTTAGCTCAACTGTAACCTTCTCAGAGGTTCCCTCAAGCAAAGCAGACTGCTCCTCTTCCCAGACACCTGTTAACAGATTATCCTGTTTGAGTTTGTGACCTTATCATGATCTTTTATTTTAGTTTTATATTTAATGTTTCTCCCTTACTAGTTCATAAAAACGGGGACCTTATCTGACTTTCTGAATATTTTTACTGCACTTAGACAGTACTTGGTGCTCCACAGATATTTGCTTAATGAATGTACAAATGGTAGGAATAAATAATAATATATATTTTATATTTCTGCATATTTATGCATATGTTTATATGTATGAATATATATTTCTATATAACTATATTTTAGTTATATGTAAAATAATATAATTACATATGTAACATTTATGATATATAGTTGTATATAATTCATAAGTAGCTATACATAAATATATTAAATATATTATTATATTATATATTCATATTATTTATATGTATATGTGTTCTATATTTATAACATATATTTTATAGATATGTAGATATGCAATGCATTATTTTTTTAATATAACATAGATAGATAGATAGCTCAGTATATAGGGCAAACAGTTTCATCTCAGAGAGAGCATGAGCCTTAGAGCTAATAAAATATGCATTAAATTAAAGGTATATCCATCAAAAGTACAAAATATATACTTCTGCGTTATTTTCTTGTAATGGCAAGGGGTTATGCTTCAAACCATATTTTCCAAATTCTAAGACAAATATATTTTCTCATATTTTGAGTTTCTATACATATTATAATCCGTGGGTTTGCTTAATAAAGTAAGGTTTCTTTTACTCCTAATATTAAAGTAATGGTTACCTTTTCATCCTTTATATCTTAGAATTGAGGGAATAAGAATAAGAGTTCAGTAAATATTGTTGACTTAAATGTAAGATTAAAGCCTCTACTTTATAAACAACTGGTCACACACATGGGACAGATATCTAGAATCATGGTAGAGTCAGTGATCACATAAAAGCCTTCTCTCTCTTTTTTTTTAATTTTATTTATTTATTAGACAGAGAGAGAGAGATAGTGAGAGAGGGAACACAAGCAGGGAGAGTGGGAGAGGGAGAAGCAGGCTTCTTGCTGAGCGGGGAGCCAGATGCAAGCCTCCATTCTAGGACCCTGAGATTATGACCAGAGCCGAAGGCCGACGCCCGAAGACTGAGCCACCCAGGCGGCCAGAACAGCCTTCCCTTGTGTTGATAACTAATTCTGACAGGAATACAGGGAACTGAACCCTCTGACTATGATCTCATTAACGCCAAGCCTCAACCAACCAATTTAAAGGATAGCTGGGTCAGAAAGCAAGAAAGAAATGTGAATGCAGCTTCAATATTATAAGTGAAACCTCATTAAATTGTAAAGAAAATTAAGATTTTCAAATAATAGTTGCTTTCTTCTGTGAATGTTTGCCATTCTTTTTTTAAAGATTTTATTTATTTATAAAATAAATAGAGAGAGAGAGAGAGAGAGCACAAATAGGCAGAGAGGCAGGCAGAGAGAGAGGAAGAAGCAGCCTCCCTGCTAAGCAGAGTGCCCAATATGAGCCTCAAACCCAGGACCCTGAGATCATGACCTGAGCCAAAGGCAAAGGCTTCACCCACTGAGCCCCCCAGGTGCCTGAATGTTTGCCATAATTTTATTGATATCTCTGAGATTTTCCATATATACATCATGTATTTTGGGGGTTTTTTAAGTGAGAAAAATAGTCATACTTAATTTTCATATTTAGACAATGTTAACACCTAAGAAGTATAGACTGAACTCATATTCACACCTCTTCTGCTGCTGTTGGTCAGGTGAAGAACATTTATTTAAGCAGTGAGATTTAATAATTTCTTATGGTCCTCTTACCTGTGATCTGAGCATACTCCAACCCCTAAAAAATAAATCAAAGTCTCTTAATATCCTGGGAAGAAATCAGAAATAGCTTTCTTTATTTCTCTTATGCCGATCATTCTGAGTGGCCATTAGGAAACAGGAACAGGTAAGTCTTTCAGATGAATGTAGAATAGAAACAAACTCCATTATGTATCACTCTTAAAACATACACATTCACCCATACCTTAGGATAGGAACTGGGTTTTACCTTTCATGTTTACTCTTGATTGACATTGTCATCCTGAAACACTGGTTTGATAGGACTGTCTAAGGTCCAGCCAGGCTAAGGAAGAAGGTGTACTATCATCAATTAACAAATTGTGACTATTTACAGAAACTATAGTCACCAGACCTGGGAAATTCCACACATAAGTAAACCCAATATTTAGCCATGGCATTATGTGCTTATAGATGTGGAGGAAATGATAAAATTAGAAAAACTTACTCTCTAATTCCTATGGTTAATATAATTCAAAAAAAGGATACTTTTAACAGTTTTCTCAACATCAGTTTTTGAGAACCAGCAATGGACCACATATTGTTTTAGGTGCTAAGGATTGGTCAATATACAAAACAGTAAAATCCAGCCCTTATGGAGATTATAGTCTAATGAAAAAATTAAAAAATAAAACTATCAAGTATTTATACAGTGTTCATTATATTCCAGACTCTGTTCTAAGTGAATTTCTTAACTTATTAGCTCATTTAATTTTCACATGAACACTACAACATGAATGCTATTGTTTCCTAAACTCATGCAACAAGTAGGTGGTAGAACTGAGTTGATTTTATTTATTTACTTGTCAGACAGAGAGAGAGCACAAGCAGGGGGAGCGGCAGGCAGAGCAGCAGAGGGAGAAGTAGGGAGCCCCATGCAGGATTCAACCCCAGGACCCTGGGATCATGACCCAAGCCAAAGGCAAACACTTAACTGACTGAGCCACCCAGGCATTCCAGAGAATGAAATCTTGCCATTTTCTTTTTCTTTTCTTTTTTTTAAAATATTTTTATTTATTTTTCAGAGAGAGAGAACACAAGCAATGGAGTGACAGGCAGAGTAGAACTGAGTTTCTAACACAAGTTTTCTAGCTCCAGAGGCTGCATATTAACCACTACTCTATGTTGCCTCTTCTACACTGCACTGCTTCTCGTTCTTTTAGCTCCTTGGCTAGAGTGGTGAGTAAGCCAGAAGAATTTCCTGTAGTCACATAACTCACATTCTAGAGGAGGGAGACAGACCATAAACAAATAATGAAATTATGCCTAATGGTGATTAGAGCTATCTGTAAGCCAGAGTGCCTGAAAGGAGGGCAACATCATATAGTACAATCAGGAAGCAGCTCTCTAAGGAGACAAGAATGGAGTGATAGTTTTGCATGGAAGATACTTGAAACAGAGGGAGCAACAAGTGCAAGGGTCCTGAGGCAAGGGATCAGCTTATTTTTGTAAGGCCAGATGCAGAGTGAGAATGGGAAAGAAACAGCTGGGATCGGATCAGAGCGAAAGGCCATGGCCAAATCATAGCCTTGTAGATCATAATAAGGATGAGGAGATGAGGATTTATTCTCAGAGCAATGAGGGTATAAACCACAGTTATAAGATCATTTAGGTGTTTTAAAGATTCTAGGTAAAACAAAAAAGGAAATATAGAAATCTCTAATCCATGATATTTGGCATTTGCCTTAATTTGCTCATTAATTAATTTCCATTTTCTAATGATTGCATTTTCTAAAATAAGCTTAAAAGTGAGTGGGTTGTTAACATCCTACCCACACATTTCTGGCATATGCTCATTAGCAGAAATGCTCCACCATGGAACTTGAGAGCAATTGCTGTAAGTCCTAAGAAGAATTATAAACAGAACCAGTTCCAAAAGTGGAGGCTGAAAGAATGAGGAAGGACAAAACCGTATCACATTTAATACCAAGGCAGTCCTTAAAGAAGCATAAATATCTGAAGGCCCACCTGGTTTTCTTCCGGGGGCCTTTTCCTCTGTTGTGATCACTGCCATTGTCATGAGGTTTTTACATTTTGGTCTTCAACTGATGTGCTGAAATGACATTTCACTAGCTCTTTGTTAAGGTGATACTCCATAGGGTCAAGAACCAGAAGCACACGGACACCAGCCAATCAGAACTGGGACTGCCGACGCCTTCAGAGGACGGGCGTCTGCTCTGCCGGTAATTGCCTCGACTTGCTGTATCAGGGAGAGGTCTAGGTAGGGCTCCTGGGTCTAGGGGAAGATGGCCAGGGGCTGTTGGTGAGGACGGCTACTCATGAGAGTGGCTACTTCCCAACTGATACAGAAGTAATTTAATATCTTTTTTTTTTTTTTTTGACATTTTTCTATTTGACAGAGAGAAACACAGCCAGAGAGGGAACACAAGCAGGGGGAGTGAGAAAGGAAGAAGCAGGCTTCCTGCTGAGCAGGGAGCCAGATGTGGGACTCGATCCTGGGTCTCTGGGATCATGACCTGAGCCGAAGGCAGTCGCTTAATGAACTGAGCCACCCAGGCGCCCCAGAAGTAATTTAATATCTTAAGAATTTCTATGGCCATATTGATATTCCTGTCTGCATTTCCTTCTCTCCCAAGCCCTGGGTAACAACATTAACAGCATTCTGAACTGGGTGTGTCCAACAGAAACAGTCAGGAGCTGGTTTCACATGAAGTAATGTCAGTTCTCCCCTTCTAATACTTGTGCTATTCATACAAGAACAATCAAATATATTGGCTGGAAAATTCCCCTCACTGTGAGAGAACAAACTGATTCCCACAATACATTTTTGCTGGAGTAGCTAGCTGGGCTAAACCAGCTCTGCTAGGAAAACACCACCCACCTCAGTCTGGTCAGCCTTGAACCAGACTGTTGTCCTCATGCAGATACCAAGTCATATAGTACAATAGAGGATAGTTTGCCAGTGAATGTTAGTCGGTTGGCCAATAATTAAGTAATAAGGGCATTGTATCTGGCATCCTTACAGTTATTATTCTCGAACACTAAGCAATACACATCTACCTTGGATGTCATGTAAGAAGAACGTTTCTTTCTTTCAAGGAGTTTTATAAATACCTACACCCCAATTTGAAATAATCAGTAGCAAAATTTCTGATAAAAGTAAAAAAAAATCTCTCCATCTTTAAAATCTTTAAGCCATATAACTTGTCCTTAAGTGATTATAATTCATATAAGTAATCATATCAAAATATAATGGAATATTTAGATTTATAGAACACAAGTAATCTGTTGTATTATTAGATGATTCATGGTGTTTTGGGACATATTTTTGCTGGAACTGCCTCATAGATCAATGCAATATCTAGCTTTGTGATTTCTTCAAATATATTTCAATATATTGCTAGTGTTTTTCCCTTACAGGGAAGAACTAGGAAAACCAGTTATTTTAAGGTTTCTCTGTATCATTTTTCCAGCTATCTAATATTTTTACATTAAGGCTTCTTTTTCTCAAAAGAAAAGTAATACTGTAAAAACCCTTTGTTTTTAGAATAGTGTGGGAAATTTGGCACTATATACTCTTTCCTTGTATTCATTATATTTTATGTAAATGTAATTGTAGTCACTTTTTTAAATTACAGTTTATAAAGTCTTTAGTCACCAAAGTGAGTTTCTATAAAGATTGTAGTCACAGAAATATATAGCTGTAGTTTTTGTTTTCATTTAAATCATAGTTATTCTTTTTTAGCTGTCAAGCCCAGTTTGTTTTTTTTTAAATATTTATTTATTTGACAGAGAGAAACACAGCCAGAGAGGGAACACAAGCAGGGAGAGTAAGAGAGGGAGAAGCAGGCTTCCTGCTGAGCAGAGAGCCCGATGTGGGGCTCGATCCTGGGTCTCCAGGATCATGTCCTGAGCCGAAGGCAGTCGCTTAACCAACTGAGCCACCCAGGCGCCCCTCAAGCCCAGTTTTTAATTCAATTTAAATATCTGCTTCCTATTACATTAACATTATAACACAAATTTAAGGTTGAAAACATGTTAAAAGATCAAAGCCAATTTTAATGTTTAAGCCACTTGAAAAATGGATTTTAAATTTATCATATTAAAATGAAAAGAACAATTAACAAACTTTAGCTGCTTCTTAGACAAGAAGTAGGAACCTAAATTAGTCTTTCAGTTCTGTGACTAGCTTGAATCCAAATTTTTCAGTAAGAAGGAATAAAGATGGTCATAGACCTACTCATTACTTCATCTAAACAACCGAAAGCACTAGCTTCACTGCCTTAACAGAGTTGTATTTGTAATAACTCAAGGAACATCATCTCCTTGTACTTAATCCAGAATTAAATCTGTGCTTCCATTTTTTTAAAGATTGTATTTACGTATTTGTCAGAGAGAATGAGCACAAGCAGGAGGAGTGGCAGGCAGAGGGAGAGGGAGAAGCAGACTCCCTGCTGAGAAGGGAGCCCAGTGTGGGACTGGATCCCAGGATCCCGGGATCATGACCTGACCTGAAGACAGACACTTGACCGACTGAGCCATGCAGGCATCCTTCTGTGCTTCCATTCTATACAATTTTCTTATAATTCATTCAAGGCCTAGTTTTAGCAAGGGCATTTTAGGCAACTGTTTAAGATGTGTTGGCCTTCAGTCGGTATTCGGTACTGGCTTTGCCAACATCCAGCCTCCCTTCTTCAACAACCCTAAATTTCATTCTGGCTTCTCCACTATTTTTGATCTCAGTCTCTGAACTATTGTCAGACACCCAGCACATCATCCATTCCTGGTCACGCTGATAGGTTGAAGAATAGGTTGTGACCAAAACTGCTCTATCAGTGCAACTTAGCTGTGGTGTGAGAGCTGCCTGATAAAGTTCTTTTTCTGCTGGGTTTATCCTGAAATGAAAGACTGCAATCCGTGCAGCTGTTTGGCCACAGCCAGAACTGAGAAAGAAGGCAGCAGAGAAGAGGCAAAGCTAAGAGAGAGAGAAACCGCTGACACTATATGGGCACTAAATTCAGTCATTTCCCTTTGCTTAAGCTGGTTTCAATTGCCATAGAAAATGACCTACCTGACACGTAGCTGTTTAAACCACTTCACAGTACTGACTAATCAAGTGACTATTAACCCTTAAGCTCAACAAGATTCACAAATTAAGTGCGAGATTCCCAGAGTCCAAAAGAAATTTTTTTGACAGTTTCGATAAAAAATCCACTGTTTCTAAAGCTGATGGCCTTAGGCTCACAATCAACATATGAAGGTTATTTCTTCTCCCATTGCACTCTTCCAGTTCAGATGAGCCACACAGCAGTGCTAAAACCCACAGAAAATGCTTGGTGCTGCCATAGCTAGAGGACTCTAAGCTTAGCCTTAGCTAGGCCCACACTATTCCTGTAACTTTTTAAAGCAATCTTTTATTATCATTTATTAATCACTCACCACATTGACTATTTTCAACATTTTTTTTTCTACTCTCCTTAGGTTACCAATACCCCCTCATCTTTGTCCAGTCCTATGTGAACTTTTTCAGGTTCCTTTCTCCATTCCCAGCCACCTATATCCCTCCAAACTCCATAGCTACCTATATGGACTCTGTGTGTGTGTGTGTGTGTGTGTGTGTGTGTGTGTGTGTGTGTGTGTAGATAGGCTATGTCACATACATAAACTAACATTCTGTTCTTCTGGAATCAATTTCCTTGTCTTCTAAATAGTATATGTTCCAAGCACTTGCTGGGGAGAACTGAATGCCAGAGTTTACGGTAATCATCATCCTCGGTTTACATTTATTGGGTGTTTACTACATAACAAGCACTATCCTAGTTGCTTCACATTTATTTTATTAATTTGTATAATCTTCTTAACAACCTGGAAAGTAAATACTATCATCCTCCTTTTACAGACAAGTAAACAGAGGCAATGAGAGATCCAGGTCACACCTTAGTAGCTCATAGAGCTGAAATTCTACCCAAATCAGCCTCTCGCTGGTCCTATGCTCATAACTGCTATGTCATAGTGCCTCTTAAAGGCCCCATGAAGACACTGTACAAAAATAAATTCTTACATTTGTGTATATAACATTACAGTATATAAATGGCTTTTATATTAAAATGCCCTATTAAATTGATGGTTAAGTTACTATTATTCCTGTTATACAAATGCGGAAAAAAATTCAAAGATTAATGGCCTTATTTACCAAGGTCATTAAACTAATGAGTGGTGAATCCACATCTCCTTCCACGCAAAGAAAATTTAGATCAGAAAATCGTTTTCCCATGGGCTCTTTCTGTGGAGATAAATGTTTGAAACTTTGATGCAAATAGATGGTGAAACTGATTCTCTGTAACTTTATACCGTAAATGGCATCCTCTGGGCTATCTGAGGGACATCACCGTTAATGATCAACTAATATCATTATTTATTTTATTTTTATTCTTCAAATTGGTACTCTGACCTCTGCTGACATCTTGTCCTTCCTTAAACACACTTCGACTTTCAGAATCATTGCTGCTGAGTCGGACTCCATAACTGGGTGGGTGAGAATATGAGGAGATTACAGGACACTGAAGTGAAGATAGAAGAGGGATTTCATCAATTCTTTAACTCACCTCTATCTTTTCTTTTTCAAGTCACAGGTAATAGAGAAATAAACCCAGGCTTGGCTTTTTCTTTTCTTTTCTTTTTTTAAAAAAAACTGGGAAAACAACGGTGTGGCTTTACATGACTCTTGATTCTGTAAAGATTCACACCCTCACCAAACAAACAAAATAAAATACTCCTTGTTACGGGTTGAATTCTGTCCCCAAAGAGATATGTGGAAGCTCTAACCCCTAGTACCTCAGAATATGACCTATCTGGAAGTAGAATAGTAGCAGATATAATTAGTCAGACTAAGATGAGGTTATACTAGAGTAGGGTGGGCTTAATAGATTACCACTGCTATTCTTATAAGAAGAAAAGGAGGAAGATGACCATGGGAAGACCAAAGCAGAGACTAGACTGATGTGGCCACAAGTGAAGGAACACCTGGGCCTCTAAAGAGTGAGAAGAGGTAAAGTAGGATCTTCCCCTGATGACTGTAAAGAGCATAGCCCTACTATCACCTTGATTTGGGGCTTTAGCTTCCAGAACTGTGAAAGAACAAATTTCTATTGTTTAAAACCATCCACTTTGTGGTACTTGGTCATCGAAGCCCTAGGAACCTAACACACTTTTTTTTTTCTTCACTTTCCTCTTCTTATTTCCATACTCAAAAAATTTCCAGAATATATAAATATATACATAATAAATACATAAGACATTATATAACATGTTAAGGATATTTATTCATAAGTATTTCATGAAACATATACTTTAAGATTTCAAGAAGCAGCTTTGGAGTCAGACATAGAGAAAAACAATGAAAATTTGGAGAAATGATTATTTATAATTTCACTTTTGAGAACAAATTAATAGAAGCATAAATGTCCATTTAAATTCACACAACTTGGGGGGGGTCCCAGGCTCGGTCAGTTAAGCTTCTGCGTTTGGCTCAGGTCATGATCCCAGGAGTCTGGGATGGAACGCTGCATTGGGAAATCCCTGCTCAGCACGGAGTCTGCTTCTCCATTTCCCTCTGCCATTTCCCCCTCTTGTGCTCTGGTTCTCTCTATCTCTGTGTCAAATAAATAAAAATCTTTAAAAAAATTTTTTTTATTTAAAAATAAATAAATCCACACAACTGTCTGCATATTTTATGTAGGTGATGAAAGCCAATGACAGTATTTAATACAAAGTTCTCAATAAATCACTCTAATGACTTCGAAAAACCCCACTCTTTTTCCTAGAACTATTTCTATTTTATTCCTGCTGTGCTTTATTTCCCTGTAAAATTAGATTCCTTCAGAATAGCCGAATTTTTTTAAAGATTTATTTATTTATTTATTTATTTATTTATTTATTTATTTATTTATTTATTTATTTTAGAGAGAGACAGTGAAAGAGAGTGTAAACAGGAGGGGCAGAGGGTGAGGGAGAGAAATTCCCAAGCAGACTGTGCTGAGCGCTGAAACAGATGTGGGGCTTGACCTCAGGACCCTGAGATCATGACCTGAGTACAAACCAAGAGTCAGACAGTTAACAGGCTGTGCCACCCAGGTACCCCAGAATAGCCAACTTTTACAAATAGACACTCTTTTGCATTCTTGATTTCAACTGCTTGATCTGTGGAACAATACCCCTTAAGCTCTAAGCCAAACTGATTTCTAGCACCATTACTCAGCTTCCAATATCTTGACCCCTGCCACTCTTAGATCACCCATCTTTCTACAGCCTGTGGGACAAACAGCCCAAACTTGCTATGATCATTAGATGCTGAGTGTATGAGAGACATTTGAGCATCATAGCATGCAGCTGTCTAATTTGAAATTGGTCTACAGGAGTGCTGCATCCTGGCCTCACTGCTCTTATTTTTTTACCTACACAATATGGGAGAGCTATTCAATGAATAAACTGTATTCCCTCCTGCTATAGTAAACAAGATGCTAAGCATCCTTCTTTATGTTAGCCAGTTGAATTTTCTCTGTCAATAAAACAAATAAAGACCTTAAACATTGGACCTGTCAGTTCATAAAAATCAAAAGGGGCCACTTGGTCTCATTTACATCAAAATTGGTAACTTCTGGTAGGCATCCGCTAATGTTTTAAGGACATTTTCAAATAATACCATTCAACAGATTTAGGTATGTTATGTGTGTTTTGCAGCTAACTCTTGCTGGCAAGGTTATCAAAATGTAGTTCTGCTTAGAAACTAGACTTTCCACAGGTAGAGTAAACATTTTCTGACTAATTCAAATCCATCATGCTCCATGATTGCATTAGCTAGGCAAATAGCAAGATTTAGAAAATATATTGGCCCTGTCTTCAAGCATTGCAGCTGCCTATGACTTTTCTAAAGCACACAGTGCTTTCTGAGTGAATGAAAATGTAAACTGGACTCTAATAACAGAACAATTGTGCCTCACTCCCATCTATGGGTTTCTGGTTCAGAATTGTATCCTGAAATTGACTATGATTCCTCACTTACTAACAGCCTGCTTAAAGCATCTGAAGTTTGAGAGAGATTGCCCAGGGGATTTGAAAGCACTTCCTTTTCTAGATTCCCCCAGCTCTATGCCTGTATTAAGCCAGATCTTCAACAAGTAGAATACTTATACTTTATTATCTGAGCTCCCTTAGGAATGTCTTCATTGAGTAATGGCTTAATATCATATCCTCAGCCTTCAAAGAGGACTGATTCCAGTAGGTCAATTTGAAAAATGTTTCTGTAAGGTGAAGCTAGAATTGAAGAAATTGTTTATTATTAAAGTCCCCATACAAGGATCCACATTAAAAATTCTCTTTGAATTTACATCCTGAAATAAGTTTTTTCTCCATAGAAATGTATATGCTTGCTGTGGATTAGACAATGAAGGTTAGGTAAGGTTTGCCTTACTTACCAAAAAATTTCAAATCAGTTCAGTTCAGTGACCAACGAAAGAATTTGTTTATCTACTATGCCTTCTGACATAGCACCTCTGTTCCTGTCTATGTTTGTTTTATATTGCTGTTTATATTTGTCTTATCATATGTCATGATTCTATTTTACAAGGGTCTTCAGAATATTTTGGATATAGGATAGTAATCAATCTTAAAAACTAGAATGCCTCTCTGTATATTTTTTTCCTTAAAAAAGGAGTTCAGACGATCCTCTGGAGGATGACCAGTAATAGTCGTCCCTGAAAGCACAGTGATAATGGAAGAACAAAAATTATCACACCACTGTATTATACAGCCATGTAGCAATGATAGCACTCAGTACTATGCCCTTTTTTTTTTTAATCTACTTTTTTGGTCTTGCTAATTCCCAGAAGTATACAAAATTCAAAAAGAAAGTGAAGATAAATTCATGCTTTTTGCTCTCGTCCACAGAGCATTAATAGCTTTTGGAATTGAAATTGTTTTATTAATTTGATTAGGTTGAAGGAAAATCCAAGGCTTTTATGAATAATTCAAGTTTCTGTCAGATCCTAGAAAGCTTTATGGAAAGTACTGTTATACCTCAAAAATGCCCTCACAGTAGACCATACATTTAATTTTCAATAACATTGATTTATAGTTTTATAAAGAAAAATAATAAATATAATGAATTACCTCCATATTTCCTGATCTCAGTCACTATAAAATAACTGCTGTAGTTTTACATTTCCAGTGTGAAATATTAAATGCATAAATCAAAACAAAATTATTTTTCATCTTAGAGAGAGACTGGTTCCTGAGACTGACAAATTCATTTTATTTTAAAATTAATGTTTTAAGAAAAAAAATCTTCATTGAATCCCTACCAGCTTTAAAAAGAAAAAAAAAAAAGAGCTTACAATTTACTGTTTGCCTATGGTATCTTCCACCACAGGCACTGTGTGTAAAAAATTATTAAAGTCCCTAAAACTCCAAAATTATCAGGAGCCACATTTATACTTCCTTACATGAATCGTTTTCCTTTCCCACTTCCTTTCTCAGGGCTTTTCCTTTTTCCACCATTGTTTTGCCCTAAGTCGCCACCCAGAGATAAGCGTCATGCACAATTCTCGAATGCCACCAGCCTGGCATTTCTATAATTCACCTACTCCTTTACAGCTACTACTACTACTAAGTCATCATGTAATGAAAAGAACAATATCAAATAAGAACAATTCAAGAGAGATGCAGATTTTCCAACATCAGAAACAGATGCAATTACTTTCACATGGTCTCAACTCCATCCCCTAAATTTCATTGAGAACAAGAAACAGTATTTTGCATCCTTGATTAAAAAGAGTAAATCCAATTAAAAGAATTCATTTTCACATTTAAATACCTCTCAGCTTTTGTGAGTGTTCGACATTCAACCACAAGGAGTGTTCAGAAGGAGTGATGAAGGCTGAATACTAAAGAGTGCCAAATCCTGGAATAAATGGACAACTCTGAGCTAATAGGCCAAGAAGAAAAATTAAATCACCTAAGGACCATGATATCGGAAACCTGGAAACAGCATAAGTGCAATATTGTCTCTAAGGCTCGGTTTACATGCTAAGAACAGAGGCATTGAAATCAACTTTATTTTTTTTAAGTTTATCTATGGACTTGGAAGATTCCTAGAATGGTCATATACATTTTTTGGTCAATTATGAATACAGTTCACTCATTGATTCTGAAACCGTGTAAGCTTATAGACAAATCTTCTCATTAAAAAAAATTCTCTTTGTCATGTGGCTAAATACAAAATAACTCCTACGAGAAGAGAATTAATGTGAATGAGACAAGAAATCAATACCTTTATTTTAATCTTTACAATAACTCAGTGTAGCTTTAATGTGGTGTGTTTTCTGGGGAAGTTTCATAAAGAATCTCTGGAGTCTTGAAATAACTGTCTGGCAAAGATCTGAACAAGCCTCTCTAAAAATAACAATGGGCTGTGGACTTCATAAACATTTTTAGAAATTAAATAGCTGCTAACTTGTTCCATATGGAAGCAAATTCACAGAGTCCAATATGTTGTTCATTGAGATCATCAGAACACATATACCAAAGGAAGAGGCAAAGTTGTGCAGCCGTTCATGAAAAGCCGGAGGAAACAGATGATCCTGAAACCTCTTTAAAAAAAAAAAATTGAAAAGCAAAGGGCTCCGAAAACCACATGATACTTTTGCCCTAAGACTCCCTAGGGTTTCTTAGGTCAGGCAACCTTTGAAGATCTCCAAATAGTTATTATTACTCATCAAAGAAGGGCACTAACAAAACTGCTAAAAAATTTGGGGCAATAGTCATAAGAGCTAAACCGTAAATGAATTTAAATGTCTTTATTCAGACAGAAAGGATCTTAACTCAGAAGTATACTTCCATAATATGCCAAAAACCTGAAGAAGGATAGAGATTTAGAGATACAGATGAATCGACCGTTTGCCTACAGAGTTGTTCAGAAGACCCCATTTGTCCTTTGACTCCGAGTTCTAAGTAGTCCCAAGTAATCTTCCCAAACCCCGTTTCTGTTTTTGTTTGTTTATTGCTTTGCTTTGTTGTTTTGTATGCTCCTCGTATAGTAAAAGAGAATGAGGAGGCAGGAAACGCCCGGCACACGCTCCATCTGTTGGTCTGTTCACCAGCGTTTTCGCTTCGGCTCATGTATGCCACGGGTTTATTAGCCCCAGCGTTATGTGAGTAAATTGGGAAAATTGGTTTCCTCTGGTAAAAAACACTTACACTTCAAAGTATTTTCCCTACATTCGTACTCCTAATTTTCCCTTTTTGATCTTTACATCTGTTGTCGTACAGATCCAAAAGCCCCAAGATCCTGACTTCCCCTCCAACCATCCCAAACACATGGTTGGTATTTAGCATCCAGAACTTCATTTTCGTTTTTTACTACTTATAATTTGGAATGAAACTATTACATGAAATGAAATTCAAAGAAAAGATAATATCAAATATGTCTTTAAGACTAATTTATTCAGGGTTTTATATTCAAATCAAATTGGTTTTTCTATAAAAAAGAGGGGTTAAATTTCTAGGGCTGTTGCCTTGGAGAAAAGTAATAGGAAAAATCTCTAGGAAAGAAATTTAGGAAGTCTGGTGCAGCTGATTGCATTCACACTGGGGAACACAGCAGGACTGTGATATTATTACCTATATGATCGCTATAGCATATTTGTTCCTGGATACTAGCAGAAGGATAGGAAATATGTCTGAAGGGAAGGGATAAGATTAATATGTAAACCTTTGTTATGAAGATTGAAATTACTCAGAAATTAAAATTTGCTATGAGTTGATTTTTGGCTACTTAGCTCAGCAACAAAAAGCTTAAACTATCTTGATCTGATGGTATGGAGATCGAGTGGTTGGTCTTTTGTGTGGTGCAGGGTTGAGACAACTTCTCAAGGTTCGTTCCTCATTTTCAAGACCATTTTGTAATCGTTCGGATTGCTTGCCACAACACTGTGGAAGTATATAATTTGAAGAGGGCACTCTCTGTCTTAAAATATTTCCCCAGCAGCTACTGGCACCTGGAATTTTGTCATTAAAGGTTGATTTTATATAAGAGCCTTGTTGAAGTGTTTGCTTGTAGGAGGTGGAGGAGGTGATATAGAACATACACAAATTCTTCTTGGTGTGTATTATTTTTATTTTGAACCATGTGAATGTATTACCATATATTATCTGTTAAAAATAACATTTTTGAATTAAAAAAAGATTTTCTTGAAACTGTGCAAGTCCTCTGGAAGTTCCACTTGAAATGCAAATGCTTCTGGAGAAAAAAGGCACAGGTTTGCAAGAATTGGCTGATAGTGAGCTGAGAATGTGAGGAATCCTTGACCCAGAATGATCCTTCCCTATCTTTGACTTCTTCCCTTTCTTGCAGAGTTTGCCCAGCCTGCCTGATTCATCAGAGCAACCTTGGCTAACTATACTTAGGACTAGGGATGTCATAAACAGCACAGTTTTGAAAGTGAAATAAGAAGGATTGGTACTGAGCAAAGAAGAAGACGGAGGGGTCAGGAGAGGTAGAAAGGAAGCCACCTGCTCTACTCCACTACCTACAGCTGGCTCCATCTGGGTCCTTCTGGCAAATGTAGATACTGTGGGTACACACGCACACACACACACTCAAATACCACGTAGAGCACCCTAGAATACAATGGAGAACCAAAATCACTTCCAGGCAGAAATGTATAGTCTATTTTTAGCACCTTCTGATCTCTTTCATAAAGAATCCCTCCCTTGCTAACTGTTCACTGATCCCATTGTGATCTAGCTGCCTTCTTCCCCATCAAAGCATGTTCTAAACAGGTCTTAGAACAAGAGAAGAATAAATACATTGATATGTATGTCTCTGAGTCTTTCGGAGTTATGCTGGATGTAATAAAAAAAAAATCCCCAAACCGCAGTGGCTTAACAAAATAAAGGTTTATTGGCTGCTCACACAAGTTGGGACCTTCCCTAGGCAGGTCTCCTCTGAGTAGTGGCTCTGTAATAAAAGTTCCTTCCATCTTTGTTATGCTACCATCTTCCGTTTCCACCAAGGAAAGAAAGAACGTGGACAATGATACAGGAGATTTTATGGCCAGGGCTGAAAGTTACACATATCATATTTGTCCAAATTTATGGTCCCTAAATAACCTCAAGGGAAATTAAAAATGTATTTTCCTTTTGTGCTTAGAGAACAGAACAGGATTGATGAGCATCTAATCAGTCTGTTACACAGATTCCCTTTCTGTGTAATCAAATATCCTTTTCGGTCTTCCTCCCACAGTATCTTCTGGTCACCACATTAAGTACAGAATCCTGCATCTCTGACAAGCACAATCTTCTCCCCAAGTCTGGATATGACCAATCTATTTGCTGCCACATATGAACTGAAAAGACAAGTTGTTCCTGATATGCACATTCCCTATACAGCGATGGAACAGGGGCAGGATCACTGCAATGAACACTCCCTTTAGGAAGAGGGAGAACAGGAATCAGAGAGTAATCCTCAGTGGTCCTTTCCAGTCCCAAAGTTCTACTAAACAGATGGGGCAATTCCTTAATTTGGCTTTGATTCTGTTCACTGGGAGAACTTCTTTGTCAGCTGATCTCCAAGGTCCCTGATTCCATCTTTTGGGAAACCTGTTCTTCCCCTTGTCCTTCTTGGTGACATCTGATGAGATGTTCCACAGCATGGCCTCTAGGGAGGCTGTAGGACATTTGACGCCTTGCCTGCTGTTCACGAAGGGTGGGAATCTATCTTAATATGTGTTCCCTAAAAATAAGACTCTTTCTCAAGGATTAAGGCGCAAGTTCTTTCTCCGAGAGGTGATCTCAAGAAACACAATAGACTAGTGGAATAGTAAGACATGGAAGGAAGGAAAGTTAGTAAAGGGAGCATTTATGAGTAGGTGGCCACTGGAGAGACTTTCATAAAGAAACTAGAGCTCAAAACCTCTGGGGACCCTCCAAGAAACTGTGGAACATGATTTCCAAGAGAGGTGAAGAAACTCCTGCCTGTCATTTATTTAAGGTCATTCCTGGGGCATTGATTCCAAAAAGTCCTGCGGCAACAAAGTTCCCCAGAATAGAGAGATACAGGGACAGCATATGTTATCTGTGTCCTGGGATAGGCCAAGGAAATAATCTTGGTGCAATGACAGCATCTGCTTGCCACAGGTCCCAAGAGTTACTTTAAATTCAGCAAAGGAATCTTTTAGTGTAGATTCATTGTTTCTTTGGCAATACAATTCCCTCAACAACTTAATAGGCTTCCAATACATTTGCCATGAACAGGTAAATTTTTAACTTTCTTTCTGAAATACAGTTCCTCAATAGGCTTTGTTACTTTGCTTCCTCACCCTTGTGCCTCTGCCTCCAAATGAATGATGGCTATCTTGAGGCTCTGTGGAACCAGGAGGATGAGGTCATCTTCCTTATCAGTAAACCACCAGCCACAGTTAGTTGATAGCTAAGGGAGGCACACACTCTTAATCTGATCTGTGTGCTAAATTGCTTAATTCAGCTAACAATTTTTAAACCCAATTTTTCCTCTTTAGGATTTAGAAGCAGCTTTTCCGACCAAACATTTCTGGACTCCATCTAATCCCTTTCATTTATGCTTATACACCAGACAGTTCTTTCTTGAGCTCACCTCTTTTGGTAGTAACTTGGAAAATATAGCCTAATCTAGCCTGCCCACACTAATGCTCTGATTCATTTCAACCGTCAACCCTAGAACTGCAGGCTGAGTTGGGACTCATTCTGACCTCCAGTTTATTGACAGTTGTATAAATATTTTGCCACTGCGTCACTGGACAGCCTTCTTTCACTACTTACCTATCCTACTTAACTATATAGTTAAGTCAAGGCCTAGTTTGGCTTTTTAATGGCAGTTCACTTCTGCTAGTGAAGTGAATGTAGCTGCTGTAACAAGCAACCTCAAAAGCCCCAAGGCTTTACAGTGAAACGTATATTTATCATCTGTATGCAGTCTGATGTGAATGGGAAGCTTCCTTGGGTGAGGTCTCAAGGTTTTGGTGCTTCCATTCTGTAATGGTACCATCTTCAATATAACCTCCTCAATCACCAAGGTAGGACAGAGATCTTAGAAGACCAAGCAGGGTATTTTAGGTCCAGTCCTGGAAGTGGTACTTCTACTGACATTTCTTTGGTCCACATCTAACTGCCAGGAAGGTTGGAAATGTGGGTTTACATTACCCAGAAAGGAGAAATGGAGGTTCATCCAGGGACACTCTAGTACAACAGAGCAGGACTAACATTAAAAATAAAGAAATTACTATCTTATCCAAAAAACTCCATATTGATTATAGACCAGATTTGGGGAATAAGGGATTCCCTGACATCCTCTCAATCACCCCACAGTCATTTGACTTCTTATTCAATATTTAAGTCTTTTCCTTTATAAACTATTCCAATCTCATGGGAAGTAAATAATCAAGAAGAACTGAACACAGATGCTCACTTATTTGGATGACCTATCTTAAAGTGATGGCATATATAGGGTTTTGGGGTGGGTTTTTTTTTTCCTGTTAATCTCCTAAAATGTGGAAACACTGCCAATCTCCCTTAACAACAGACATGGATAAGAGAATTTCTTTTTTTACTTTCTTAGAGGTACCTTTGTTAAAACTGCTATTCAATGGCTATAGTATTAAAAACGTTGGAAAGAAAAGTAACCACATGTTACATCACCTTTTCCCTTTTCCCTTTCTTCTGAAAAATTGCATTGGTCTTTCAGTGTCATTCTGTATGAAAAGTATGCAGGCTAAGAAAAAAAAATGATAGAACATGTGGCCCAAAGAATAGAAATAAGCCTAGGGTCTAGGCATGGTTTTAAGAATCACGTAATAGGGGTGCCTAGGTGGCTCAGTCGTTCATCGTCTGCCTTCTACTCAGGTCATCTCAGGATGGAGCCTGCATCAGACTCCCTGCTGCGGGAAGCCTGCTTCCCCCTCTCTCACTCCCCTTGCTTGTGTTCCCTCTCTGGCTGTGTTTCTCTCTGTCAAATAAACAAAATCTTAAAAAAAAAAAATCACATAATAGGTGCGTTTAACTTAATCGAATTCAAGTAACCACATCAAGATTCAGTTTAAAATACTACAAAATGCTATAAAATTACATTTTGCATTTGTACTATCTATATATCCAAATATCATAAATGTACTATGTAGGGTTGCATATACAAAACTATCTATATTATACTTCATAAGGTATAGAAGGGATTTTTGGGGGCAATTTTGACTGTAATTTTTACAAGCGTGGACTTTTGAATCTAATGCCCAGGGAAATAACAGTTCCACAGTAATCTCGTTTCTGCGCCTGATCCGCCTCCTGACTCCACCTCGCTGCACTCTGACCTTGTTACCTCTTTGCTGGTTCAACTTCCATCCTGATCCTGGGCCCATCTCCGACTAAGAAACAAACATCACTTTTTGGACATCCTTTTGTTTGATGGCCTGGTTTGGTGTAAAACGATATGCCAGCAAAGACTTGAAATTTGTCAAGTATTTTCTAAGCCAGTCATTTCCTGCAGAATGACAAAATCTTGTCTAAAGCAGAGGTGTTGATGGCGCCATATGTACGTTGAGCCCCGGCGCTCGCAGCAATAGCGGAAGTGAGTTCAGGGCCCTGCTGCTAGATGAGAACCCACTTCCTGGCTGCAGCTGCGGGGTCCTCATCGGCTGCTCGGCTCCTGTCCGTTTTGGTCCCCGCCATACTTTTCCAAGCCCTCAGGACTTCTTACCATAAACCCTCCTTTGCCAGAAGCAGCCTTCGTTTTCAGCAGCAAGAATGCCCTTGACCACCGTTTTTCAGCTCCCAAAACTCATGATAGTAATACAAACAAAACCATGCTCCAGATACTATACTAAAAGCTTCACGTATATCAACTTGTTTAATCATCACAACGACTCTGTGGGGTAAGCACTGCTATTTTCTCCATCTCATGAATAAGGACATCCAGGGAAAAGAAGTTCAGTAATTTGCCCAAAGACACAGTGCCTAAAATAAAGGAACTGGGATTTGAACTCAAAACATTCTGACTCCAGAGTCCATACTGTTAACACATTTCCACCTTTATGGAAAACTCTAGTTTTATCTGCTTGTTTGTAGTAGCCCTAGGATTGCTGTCAGCTGTAACAAAAATAGAAGGAAATTAGCATTTTACCTGAAAAAACAAACAAACAAACAAACAAAAAAACACCTTCCTTTCAAGATTGATGCCTCCTGGATTTTTTAGACTTGAGTAAGTTCTTGGATGTTTTCACATTGATTAACTGAGGATGATCACTTAGTCCTGCATTATTATTTCAAAAATTACTTACAACTATTTACTCTGGCAGAAAATCAGTAGCAGTTGTCATTATTTAAATCTTGCTGCTGAGGCACTACATTCATGGAGCTATTTCCTGAGTGGGTGCTCAATGAGGAAAGGCAGATATTCAATCACCTGGACCCCAGAAAACAGAAGTGAAAAATGCCAAGTTGTGTGAGACTAGGTCACAATAGAGAAGCAATTAGCATTGGACATCTATCCCTTGAATTGAGCTGTGTCTATACGATTGCAGAAAAAAAATTGTAAATTTGCTCATATCAGTCAAAAATTCAAAGTATAAAATTATAAACAAATTATTTAGTAGCATGTTAGCATAATACAGATAGATGGATGTGTGTGGATAGATGTGTGTGTATACATGTTTATTCACAAGGCTTTGTAACTATTTGGGTATTTGAGAAATTAAAGAAACTTAGAATATCATTTCTACAGGGGATGTCATGTGTTATCATTACATGTATGGGTGCTTTCATTCATATCATTTGGTGGTAGAGAGAAGCACCTCACAGAAAAGGAATTTTATTTTAAAAAAGTGTCCAATTATGGAGAAAGTAAAATAAAAACAGCACAAGGACAGTGAATTCAATTTAAGCTCTTACTATTCAGGAGGCAATTATCAGACTGTGCTCTATTTAGGTTCCTGGGTGCTTCTTCCTGTAAGCCTGCCCTTGGGACACTACTTGAACTCCCACCAACAGAGTTCAAAGACAGGGGACAGTAGGCGGTTAGCTGTGTGATATAACCTGAAAGATATGACAGGTATGTTTGTACTAAGATATCTGCCCTCCCTATCACCCACACTCTCCCCATCATGAAATCTCTATGACTTGCCTTACTTTTTCTGCCAAAGTCATGTCTAAAGATGGATTTTATTCAAAAGATGCATTTCTTGTGAGGTATTAAATCTCAACTCAGTAATGGTCGCTTATACAGTGACCCAATATTTACTTAGACCAGATAACACGTTTCCTGGCAGAGCTGAACGTTCTGAGGGAATGTGACTCCAGGCAGGTCTGTTTGATAGGAAGGGGAGGGGAGAAGGAAGAAAGGGAATAATGGGAGCCATCTGGAGCATGCAGTACTGAGCTTGGCATTGCTAAAGGAGAGGACCGTCAGCATCTACAGGACAACTCCAAAAAGGGCCAACAGAAGGGTGCCACATAACTCAGCTAGGTGGGAGTGGGGAGAGGAGGGTTTTGCTCCTGTCTGCTAGATAATAGAGGAAGAAAGGAAAAAACATGGAAAAAATATACAGTTTGTGAAACTTATTCAAAAGTTTTACTGGGAAAGAGATCAGAATATAATAATTAAAAACATTAAAATTATCTTCAGGTCATCCACATTTTTATCTTCATGAATGTATTCATTTCTTTGGGCTGTCATAACAAATTACCACAAGCTGGGTGGGTTAAAACAACAGAAATGTATTCTCTCACAGTTCTGGAGGCCAGAAGTCTGAAATTAAGAGGCCAGTCATACCAGCTCTGTCAGAGGCTCTAGAGGAGAATCTGTTTCATGCCTTTTTCTTATCTTTTTTGGTGGTGTTAGCCATTGGATCAGGGCCTACGTTAATTGAGCATGACCTCATCTTAACTTAATTACATCGCAAAGACCTTTCTGGCATGTAAGTTCATATTCACAGGTATCGAGGGTTAGGACTTCAGCACATCTTTTGAGGGGACACAGTTCAACTCACAACAATGGTCTTCTCCCAAAAAGCAACAATATTTAAGTTTTGGCTCTTGTTCTTTCCAAGTTCAGTCTTCCCACAGTTCAGATGGGATCCTTCACCGGAGGAGCAGTGGCCACTTCACTCAAAGAGGAAAACTATCATTATCATTATGAGGTTGAACAGCCCCTAGAAATTTAAGACCATATTCTTATTATGTTCTTCCATTTGGAGCTCTACCGGTGTCAGCATTTCCATAAACTTTTCAGTTTCACCCTTGGCACTAATCCAGCACATGAGCCCAACAGTGAGGTGTTGGCCCAGAGGCATAAAGGACCATTGTTAGGATGAGGAGTGGCATCTGAGGAATAAGGAAGAAAGAGAAGAGCTAATGTAGAGGCAAGGTAAATTGCACACTAAATCAGTGATATCCATAATACCAAACAAAGGGAGGTTTAAAACACAGGTTCTTGTTTTTTAAATAAGAAAGACAGATAGGTTTTGAATAGACTGACAGCCTGGGGTATCCATTGGATATAATTAACATGTAGGTATAGTTTTGATTCTATAAATTTTCCCATCTTTAATTTTTACTGTACATATACCCAGGCTCTAAATAATGCAAAGAAACTAATTAATAAATTAGTCTTTGAGTAAGTGAAGCTTGGGTTATCCATGGCATCCATTGAAAATGGGCCATTGTAGCTAGAGAGTTCCATGTTGAGTGAAATGAGTCTGTCAGAGAAAGACAAATATCATATGATTTCACTCAGGTGTGGAATTTAAGAAAACAAACAAGCAAAGGGAAAAAAAAATAAGAGAGAGACAAAGCAAGAAACGGGATCTTAATTACAAACAAAATGATGGTTCCCACAGGGCGGGTTGGTGGAGGGACGGGTAAGATAGGTGATGGGGATTAAGGCGGGCTCTTGTAGTGATGAGCACAAGGTGACGTACAGAACTGTTGAATCATTATAGTGTACACCTGAAACTAATATTACACTATATGTTAACTAACTGGAATTAAAATAAAAACCTAAAAGAAAAGAAGATGGGCCAGCCTTAATACACCTACACATCCACATTGACCACAATCTGCTAAGACAAATCAGACTACTGCCCCTTAATATTAAAGATGCCTAGCCATTAATAGTGGAAGTTTCCAAACAACACTTAAGTGAAATGGAGGTACTATTAAAAATGAGAATTGTTTATTAACAGTGTAGTGTCATCACACCTAAATTAGAAAACCTGAGAAACTTTAAAGGTCTTAAGGGAAAGAATGGTCTATCAAGTGGTTTAAAATTGGATAGGAAAAAAATTTGAGATGTGAATCTACACATTAAATGATAATATTATAAAAACTTAGGCTGGGGGCGCCTGGGTGGCTCAGCTGGTTAAGCGACTGCCTTCGGCTCAGGTCATGATCCCGGAGACCGGGGATCGAGTCCCACATCGGGCTCCCTGCTCGGCAGGAAACCTCCTTCTCCCTCTCTCACTCCCCCTGCTTGTGTTCCCTCTCTGTGTTTCTGTCAAATAAATAAAATCTTTAAAAAAAAAAAAACAAAAAAAACTTAGGCTGACCGTCCCCCCCAACTTTCAATAAAGCTGACCTTGATAATTTTTAATTTATGAGCTCATTCATGCTAAGGCACTGGCATTAAGATCTGAGCTGCTTTCTCTGGCTTCATTGCCAAAAGACCACAAAACTTGAGTACCTATTATGTGCCACACACCATTGTATAAGCTGCTGATTCAAAAATAAACAGGGCAGAAAGTGTCCTTACTCTGTGGGTATTATTTACTGGTGGGTGACACCGACCAATATGTTTCATCCCAGAAACAGATGTCCAATTTGGTGTAAAGAGATTTGGGGCTTTGGGCTTTTTCCCTAGTACGTAAGTATTTTAATATAAGCTACTTTTGGTAACTGGAAGTTCATTCTGAACTTTAACGTCCTTTTACAGGCACCATAGAAATAAATGTAACGATGTTACAATGTGTTTCATAAACTATATTGGAAGGCTTGAAAAATAATCTTATAAGGTCAAAAATGTTGGCATGCTTTCAGTATTTGGTACCAAGAAAAAAAAATAGCAGTGTTTAAAGTGGAAAGAGTCACAAGCTATGAGATAGGTAGACCTGTGTCCTCAGCCTAGACCTTTTCCGTCTTCCCAGGTTCCCTCACTGGGCTTAAATTTCATCATCCATGGGCGCCTGGGTGGCTCAGTGGGTTAAAACCTCTGCTTTCAGCTCAGGTCATGATCCCAGGGTTCTGGGATCGAGACCCACATCAGGCTTTTTGCCCAGCAGGGAGCCTGTTTTCTCTGCTCTCTCTGCCTACTTGTAATCTCTCTCTCTCTGTCAAATAAATAAAGAAAATCTTAAAAAAAAATTTTGTCATCCAGGATACTGAGGGTTAATTTGATTCATCATTTTACATATTCCTCAGAGAAGCTTTGTGTTGGGCAAGTTTTTTTATTTAGAAATGTAATTTATCAGGGCACCTGGGTGGCTCAGTTGGTTGGGCGACTGCCTTCGGCTCAGGTCATGAACCCGGAGACCTGGGATCAAATCCCATATCGGGCTCCCTGCTCGGCAGGAGGCCTGCTTCTCCCTCTCTCACTCCCCCTGCTTGTGTTCCCTCTCTGGCTGTGTTTCTCTCTGTCAAATAAATAAAATCTTTAAAAAAATAAAAAATAAAATAAAATAAATAAAAATGTAATTTTTAAAATAATTTTAAAACTATTTTTAAGATACAATAAAGCAAATAATACAGTCAAATAATGTCTTATGCCAAATTTAGCCCTTTGGAAATGACCTACCACCATGATGATTTATGCATGCAGGTTAACAAATGTTTGTAGGGACCTCATAATGATCTCTGTGCATACAATTGAATGTCTTCAAATTGGGTTATTGATAAAGTACTTTGTAGCTCTGACCTGGCCTCCCAATAAATTTGTTCCTTCCTACATGCACTTTGTGAAAAATGATTTGAGGAAATACCTACTGTTGCACAGGCTGTCTGTGCTCGGTGAGTGGCAGCCCAGACTCAGCCACATCTGTTTGCTGTGCATGTGATGTACACTCCAGCCACAGCAGAAGAGTCAGCTAGGAAGTGATGAGGAAGCATAACATGTATCCTGGGATACCATAATGTAAGTAATCTTAACATGGTCTTTGTTTATTGCCTTCCTTTCATAGTCATTATAAAGAATGCAAGTATGTTAGATATTGATAAGAATCCAAATTTGTAAAGATAATTAACCATTGCCCCACTTTCAAGTTTCTAGGTCAGTTTAGGGAAGAAAATCCTGAGATTTCAAGGTGAGCTGTTAAAATCATTTACCATTTGCACCTATTTATTGGTGAGTCGGGATTTTCTTTTTAATGCTATGCAAGCGATGCAAAATACAAAAGTAAAACCGAACATTGAGACTGCATCTGTCATCTATAACCCAGAGTTCACATTTCTGTTAGCATTAAAACAGTATTATTTTTCTCTTAATTTGGCTTTATAGTAAGCAAATGTTACAAATATGAACTTTTACTATAATTTTTCAACAATGGTACTGCTCTCACCTCTTATATATGTTAGGTGTTTTACATGCTAATGAGTTAGAAAGAAATGATTCTTTTATGAAAAATGCTTTATAACTGTTCTAGTTCAGGGTTGTTGATTTTCAAGAAACAGAAACCTATACAAGCTAGCTCTGGGTAAGTAGAAACAATTATTGGACTATTATTATTATTGGAAAACACAAGCAATTTCACTTTGCCTGTCTGTAGTGACTTAGCATGGCCTTCCAAGCCAGGCTTACTCTCCCACCTACATGCCTCACTGATCTCAAATTCTACCGGTCTCCTTGCTCACTCTGCTCCAATCATGCTGACTTTCTTGCTCTTCCCCAGCACCACCTTTGTTCATGTCCTGGCATCTTCTGCACTCTCTCCTCGGAACTCCCTTTTTCTAGCTATCTTAGCCTACCTTCTCCCTGCCTTTAACTGTCAAATGTCACCAAAGAAACGCAAACCTTAGCAGCCAATAGAAACACCATCCCCCTCACATATACGCCTGGGTTGTTGTCCTTTGACCATTCTACACTTTTCCTCACAGCAGTTCTAATTCTCTCTCTCTCTCTCCATATATCTGTAGTTTTCCGTCTTTCTTTTCTTCCTTTCTTCCTCCCTCCCTCCTTTCTTCTTGCTTTCAGTTTTTGCTTCTAAATTATATGCTGCCTGACAAATGTATGAACTTTGTCTGTTTACCACTGTATCTGTAGAACCTAGAACAGTACAACACAGAGCCCCAAAGAGGCTGCTCAGTGGTTTCTCTCTCAAATGAATAAACAAGCAGGTGAAGTGAATGGGCGAATAGACAAGCCGGACACCACTCAGTCAATTTACAGAAGGAGTGAAACTGGAAAGTCAAAAACTTAGATGGTTTCTTTCATGTCTTGTACAGTCCCATGTGGTCATCGTCATTGCCTTCCTCTTCCTTCTGTTGCTCCTGCTTCCTCTCTCTCTCTCCTTTTTTCCCTTGATGTTCCTTCTCCAAACTTGTTTTTTCTATCTATTCATCACTTTGAACATAGCTGAAAATTCTCTCCAGACTCAACATCACCTGCATTTCAAGTGCTCGTTATTCCAGTGTTATAATCCTATCCTGTAGTGTAAATACTCAAATGAGATAAAACACTCAGCTCAGCTTAGCCTTTAGATTGATTCAGTCTTTCTCTGGTCCCCAAAAGAGGTACCAGGAGCTCAATATCACTTGGAACCAACATAGCCTCCTGTGTCTTCCACTTCAGCAGGTGCCATCAAGGATATTGGTGGCAGTGTAAAAGTAGAGTTTCTGCTGGGCCCAAATAGTGTCTGTTAAAACCAACAGCAACAATAAAATAGCAAAGAAGATGACTTCAAATAGTGCCACCTAACTTTAATGCCTTAATGTCATAATAGGGAAGTTAACTTTAGGATCCTTTCCATTGCAAATTATTGAAGCCCCAATTCAAATGTGCTTAAGCAAAAAAAAAAAAAGAAAAAGAAAAAAAGAAAGAAAGAAAGAAAAAGAAATCTACTGGCTCACATAATTGCATTAGACAGAGGTATGCTGGATTTAAGCAAGGAATGTTGCAGACAGAGCTTGGATGGTTTAACTCATGATTGTTTTGTTAGTAGCTTTGTTTTTGTTTTTGTTTTTCATCATTTCTCAACTCGACATTCTCTATATTGGCTCCATTCTCATGGCTTCAAACTGCCTGTCAGAAGGTTCCATGGCTGCATCCTCATAAGTATTCCAAGTATTCCTCAAAATCCTAACAGACTGATTTAGGTCACATTTGAATATAAGTGTTAAAGGACTGTAATATATTGATTAGCTTAGGTTTAGGTCATGCTCTACCACTAGCACTGAGAATGCAGTCAACTCTACCATGTTCCCATGAGCTAAAATTGGGAGGGAGGAGGTTCTACCAATGTATAAGCTGGATGCTAAGCAGCAAAACAACAGAGCTTCACCGTAGTTGACACAGTACTCATTTTTGTTGGATGCCTGGAAATAATTTCATACAAGACAACAAAATCTTTAATCTTCTGATTTTGCTCTTCTAACCTTACATGAACAGATAATAACTATCAAAACTGGAGATAAAACATTATACACTTCATATTCATGCTTTAGCCTTTACTTTTGGCCAAATGACTAATTCTACTGGTCAATCCTCAGTAAAGCACCCACATGACCTTACTCTCTAGACATGTGCATCAGGAGGGAAAGTGAACATTTAATCAATTAATATTTGCTGGCTAATGCTTTGACATTTACAAAGACTGGGCACATCTGCATGAAACTCTAAAATAAAATTAGCAAAGTGATCAAGATTAAGACTCAATGAAAAGAAGCCAATTGAACCCAAAAAATAGATGCATTTCTTAACTATTATGAAATTGCCGATGATACTCGCTGTCTCCCCATTGTGTGAAAACTGATTCCCCACCCCCCCCCACCAACCAAATAACTCCATTTCGTGGACTCAAGATCAAATGATTGGAGAAATAGCTCAATGTTAAACAGATTGTTGAAGCATTTTGTGAAACTTCACCTAAACAGACAGAAAATTCCAGCCCCAACTTATTTGCGCTATGACTGCTTTTAAAAGAGCAATCAGTAATTTATATGTAGAGAGGAAATATGTCGTAGAGGTTGAAAAGTTGGGCTCTAGTATCAGACTGCCTGGGCTCCAATTCTAAATCTGCACTTACTCGTCATGCCTCAATTTCCTCATCAGAAAAAAATGAAGACAATAATAGTAGCTGTCTCATTGGGTTGCTGTGAAGACTGAATGAGTAAATCCACATGAAGCTCTTAGAAGCTCCTGGCAAAAAGGTTGTACCCAAGGGTTGTTAACTATAATCTTGTTATTTTTTTCCTTTCTCTGTCTCTGTGTCTGTTTCTTTCCCTCACTCCCTTTCTCTCTCTCTCTCTCTCTTCATTTTTTCTTCACATTGTGAAGTGCTGTAAAACTGTTTTATGGACACCTCACTTCTGTACAATGCATAATGCAAAGCAGCCCAACCATAATTGAGGTATAATCACCAAAGACATGACTTTGACAGAGATGGAGCAGATGACAAGTTGCCAAACACAGTGTTAAATTGTTTGTTATTGTTGAGGAGTGGGAAGCTTCTCTTGTTAAAGACTCCTAAGTTTAAAGCCCACGTGATGAATATTCACAGCAGACAGAGTAGTTTATATAGTCAGAGACGCTGAGATCAGCCTCGGTAATGGAAGAGTGGGCTCATTCTTGAGCCTGTAGTGACATATCCTTACATCTCTTTTGAGCCCAGCCATCCCAGGCTTGTCAAGAAAAGGTGTGTCCGTAAGGTTGTAAAGATTTGAACCTTACAAATGAGCATCATGTAGTCATAAGCATCCGGATGAGTCATGGCCTACTTTATGGGTGTAGCTCATCTTCAAAGAAAGATTGAGCTGACCATAAACATCAGATCATGGAACATAAGCTTTTCCAAAGACTCCTCATAAAAAAATACAATAAAACTAAATACAGCTATTGCCTAAAATTCAGTCTCACACAGATTTATTGTGAATTGGATGCCTCGTTGCTCATCTTCTCTTTTTAGGTATCTCTACCCCTGAAGTGAGTTTTTAAAAATGTCGATAAAGCTCTTTGTGCTAATGTACATAATCATCTGTAGGAGGCAACCTCAATGCAGCATGGGACATGAGAGAATTTGAAAACATTTGCATTTTCACTATGTTTTTCAGTTTTCATCTATTAGGAATCTCGTTGACATATGTCAGTTCACAGCCCCTCAACGTGTAATCTGACATGACCTCAATAATACCCACACTTGAAGTGGCCAAAATGCCAAAGATTTCAAGGTAAAAGCAAAAATGTGTTTATGTCACCTTCTGAGAGTTCTCAAATGTCACAGAAATTAGAAACTTGTATTTATTTTCACCAAACTGGCATTAGTGCCTCACATTTGCTTCCTCAGGTGTTACCTTCAGCTCTTAGGAAAGAATACAGGTAAACAGCAAAGACATCCAAAGTTCAAACGTACATTTTTTTTCAATGTGTAGCCCACCCTGAATTTTCTTAAACTAGACATGAAGACCACTTTCATGAAAAGTCTAAATGCTGTTTTTGATAGCTGTCAGTAAATATGAAATCAATACATACTGTTTTAGCATACCTGTTCCTTCCCCAGCACCCTCTAGGTTCTGCAGGAAATTTAGAATAACTCTGAGAGTCAATCTCTGCACCCCAGGAGCTTACATTTCCATGGGAAGATTATACTATGTGCAAACAGTATCAGACATCATAAGGTCGGCAATAATTTAGTGGAGTTTTCCAGTATAAATTATTGTCAAGGTTTAGAAAAGAAGAGCAAGGACATAAGTTTGGTGAAACTCAGCAAAATTACATGGAGAAATGTCTTGAACCAAACTAATGGGTTCAGAGGAAAGGTGAACAATGAATAAAGTCTCTTGACATGGGATGCCAATAGGGTTATTTCAACCAGATTGCCAAAGTAGACCCTTAAAGTGTATTCTTATATGTATCAGAGCAAATAAACATTTGAAAATGAGATTCTGTATTTCCCTCTCCTCGGTGGTTCCCAATGACAAGGGACCCATCTCCAGTCTTTGAACACTTCACATCTCTGCGGCACTTGCTGGGTAGCAGCTGAGCCTGCGAAAACGGCAATGAGTCATAAGAGTAAGGGAAGCCCTGTGTCAGCACAGGCCGAAAACAGCAGCAGCTGAATTCCTGTCCACACTGGTAGCAAGACAGACTATGTTGGTAAAGTGTGTTACCACACCCTGGTAGTTACCTGCTAACTAAAGGTCACCTTTCGCCTATTCATTCTCTAAACTACAAGGCATGCTATGTCCAAAGGGCAGTTTCTTCCTTGGTAATTTCCCTGGGATTCTGGAATGTTTTACAGTACTTCCTCACCAGGACAGGCAGAAAGGCCACCAGCACTGTCCATCCTCCTGAGTTTCCAAGTCAGCTCAGGGAGTCTCTTTTCTCCTTAGTACACTTGCCACAGTTTTCTGACTGGTCTCTTCTCACTTGGAGCTTTTTAATTACTGCAACCCCTAATCTAGCCACACCTATCTAACTTAGGGAAGGATGGGTTTAAATGGTGAGCGTCTCTCCAACAAAATCATTACTCTTCAATATTGAGCAAGAACCAATAAAGCGGACGGCCCATTCAGGCTCAAAACCAATGTCTGACAAGGACACGCTTGCACCAACTCAGCTTGGATGATGATGAACATGGATTTCAACATTTTAAACTCTTGAATCTGGAAAGCAACTCAGCTGAAATTTATATACAATGTGCGGGGTGAAGCTTGGCTAAAAGCAAAGCTGCCCTTGGAAAAAGATAGACGATTTTAAACAAGGCTAATTTAAAAACCCAAATCAAAGATAAATCAGCTTTCTGAACTTAGAGGGACAGCCTCCAAAGCAGAGGCCCACACAGCCCACCCAGCAGAGGAGGGGGTCTCCCTCCCTCCCTGCCAACAACAGAGGCCTGGGCAGGGGGAGGATTCCTCTTTGAGCTCTCTCTGGATGGGGCAAGGCGGCTCTGGCCCTTGTAAAAGGCATTAATCACATTTGGTTCCTTGTACCTGAGAAAAAATAGCTATCTCTGGGATCTGATTTTTTGTGTTTCAAACTAGAGGAAGCTTTTATGATGTCTCTTGATGAAATATAACCACTCTCTCATTCTAAGCAGCCTCTAAATTCTTAAATGTGTGTAAATGGAAAACATGCTGTGGGTCTTTATTCCACTGAGCAGCAAGAAATAAATCAGAACTCCCCCTGACTGACACCCCCACTCGGTCTCTCCCCTGATACCTCACAGATGTGCAGCGTTAGAGGGAAGAGCATAAATGCTTTATAAAATTAATATGTGGAAATTGCTTTATTTACCATAAATACTTAGCCTGGGGCTTTCTCTACAGTGCCCAGTCAAGATATTAAGCAGAGTTCTTGCCGTCTGCATACCACAAAGTCTGCCTTCGTTTCTACCAGACAAGAGGGTCGCCATTCTCCACAGAAGAGAGACGAGGCGGTTGGTGGCGGTGTGGTGTTCACCGTCAAAGGTGAGGTGGTTGCAAGTGAGGGGCACACAGAACATTCCAGCCATGATGTATGAAAAGTGTAAATCATTTTAGGATCCTGCTGGGTTCAACGTCCTAAATAAATACATACATATCAGTCGTTACCGTAACTGATATTAAACCGGATGTCATAGACCCAACAGATGAATATAAATGCTAGAACTTGCCTCCATGGTTCATTCATATCTAAAAATATGTAGAAGATATACCACAGAGCTCATGAAAGGCTTTTAACTGATTTTAATAGCAGTCATTACATTAGAAAATGAGACTTCCCCTTGTAACAGAGATGAACTGGGAAGAAACAAAGGAGGAGAGGGAGCTAGTGCCGCGCCACAGTGCCCTGCCAGGATTCCTGCTCATCATTCTTGCTTTCAGCAGTTAGCCAGCTCCTTTTGTCAGAGACTACCACCATCTAATGAAACAATTAGGGCTTGACAGTTTAAATATGCTATTTTGTTCTTTTCAAGCATAAATGCCAGCCACTAAGACAAACTATACCCACCACCTTCCTATCAGCAGAGCCATTGTTATCCCAGATAGAATGCCCTAAAAATAAAATCCATTTTGTATGTGAAGCTTCATCAAGTCAGGTCATGTCTGCTCCTCAGGGCAGACTGCAGTGTACTAATTTCATTATGCTATTTTTAAATGTGGCCTCCTTGGATCTTTTAGTATGGCCTACATAGCTCAAGAAGGCCCTCAGTTAATGTTCAGGGCTTCTTTACTAATCACCTCTGCCCACCCTGTCCTCAACCCTAACCTCAACTGCTTCTCTGGGCCTGGAGGGTTAATGAGAAATAGGCACACTTGTGATGGGTGAGTTCACACTTAGGTCAATGTCACCTTTTGGGCCTTGTACAACGCATGAGCTACGAGAAGTTCACGTTGGCATTGGTGTCTTTAGTTCATTATTAAAGTTATTCTAGCTTTTTAAAAAAAATTCACCAAAAAAGAGAGAATTGCTTTCTAAGAGGTCATCCTAAGCGATATTTGAATTTCTGTTACCTATTTTTGTTTTGCCTCTTGTATCAAATTTGTCAGTTGTAAAGTGAACACATTCATAAATAAATGAAAAGTATAAAAGAAGGGCAAATCACTGTTTGTGACTCTTCTGGTTTCAACTTACAGAAACTCAACTCAAACTTGGTATACAAGAAAGGGATACATTGTTCATTTAATCAGAGACAAAGTGGCTTAAGGCACAACTGGATTCATTATGGTTCAAATTAGTTCCATAAGGACAGGATTTCTCTCTCCCAATCTCTCAGTTCTGTTTGTCCCTGTGTCAGCCTGTATCTCGAGAGGCTCTGTTCTCCTGGTGGCCCATGACAGCCCCAGGCTTACATCTTAAGAGCTGAGAAATGCTGATGAGTGACATCTCCTTCTTAACTATTCTAGCCCAAGTCAAGAAATTAAGTCGTATTAACATGACTTGGTATATGCCCATCCCTGAACCTCAGGGTTCAGTACAGCTACCAAAAATCTCTGATTGAGTAGATTTCTGTTATACGCCCACTCATAAAGCCAGAATTTTAGATCAGCCTAAGATAAACCATATGCTTTAAGGAAGGAGGAATGGTTCCCCAAAAGAACATCAGGTATACCATTCTGAGAAGAAGAAATAGATGCAGAAAAAATAACAGACATCTGTGATAGAGACCTGTGTTCTCACAACTTGTAACAAGAGTCAGAGATATACATATTAAATCTTTGATGAGATGGAGGGTCCAGAACTATTTTTGAAAATGTCAATGAATTTACACTACTTGAAGTAGTAAAATATTTCCCACACAAAGATTCAGAAACTATCAGGAAATGACAGCATGGTTAATCATGAGGAAATCTTACAGGATATAGAGAGAAACCCAAATATGATACAAAGTCACTGGAGAATAATGTCTACAAATTCCAGTGTCATAAGGCGCACTCTCACGTTAAATATGGTGTCCCACTCTGGCCTCCATTGTTTCTACTGAGAAGCTAGTCTTTAATCTTATTAGAGTTCTCTTGTACATGATGAGCAATTTTTTTCCCTTACTGCTTTTAAGATTTTCTCTTTATCTTTGGCTTTTGACATTTTGGCTATGATGTGTTTAGTTATGGATCTCTCTGTGTTTATACTACTTGGAGTTTGAAAACATAATGGCTAAAAACTTCCAATTTGATGAAAAATAGACTACATTCCAAGAAACTCAACAAATATATTTTCTGTCAATTTCTCTCTCTCTTCCTTCTTTGGTGCTCCCTTTACACATAACATTAGTATATAAATGATGTCTCTTATGTCTATGAGGCTCCGTTTGGGTTTTTTTTTTTTTTTCATTCTTTTTGCTCTGTGTTCTTCAGATTATATACTCTCTATTGATCCCAGTTCAAGTTTACTGATTATTTCTTCTGCTAGCTCAAATCTACTTAGAGTCCTTCTAGTGACTTATTTGTTTAACATCCTTTCCCACTTTAGAATGCCCATTTGACTCTTTTAAAATGGTCAATCTCTTCATTAATCATCTCTATTTAATAAGACATTGCCATCATACTTTAATTCTTTAGACATGGTTTACTTGTGTTCTTTGAATATGTTTTTAATAATGCTTTGAAGTCTGTGTCTATTAAGTCCAATATCTTGGCCCCTGAAAGGCAGTTGCTGCTGTCTGCTATTTTTCCTGTGTGTATGTGTGTGTGTCACACTTTTCTGTTTGTACACCTTGTAATTTTTAGCAAAACCCAGATATTTTAGGTAATATATTGTAGCAACTCTGGATACTGATATCTCCCAGGAGGTGGTGGTGATTCTTTGCTTGATCGTTTGTTTATTCATTCAGTGACTTGGTTGAACTAACACTGTGAAGCCTACTTTCCCTGTAATATACAGTTTCTGGTGTCTCTGGTCAGATTATTTTTCCCTTGTTTTTATCTTTTACCTTAGCTTCCTACAGGTGGCTCCTGAGTCTGCTTCTTGGTTAAAGGTTATTTTAGACCTCCGACGTCAGTTAGATTTTACCCCTTACCACTGCATCTGTGTGTTTTGGAGGTTGCTATCATAGTTCAGGGCTTCTTTTTTTGCCCTGCAATCGGCCAGGGACTAGTAGCTTGGAAAGATCCCTCTCCAACTGCTCCTGAGGTGGTGCAGGGTAGGGCATGCACACTGTCTTCTGAACTCCCAGGGATGCATGCGCTTCCACTTTTAAACCCGGCTTCCTAGGTGTTGCCGTGGGACCAGAGCGGCCTATTGTTCAGCCATTATTTGGTCAGAGATTGTGCTTAATCCCCTTGTACCTGGAAGGCTTCTACCCTATGTGGATGGATCTGTGTGCCGCTTGGGGAATGGTTTCAAATCAGCCTCCAATCCTCTTCTGATTGCTTCTGAGTAAGTACATAGCATATGGGCCGTTCTGACCCACGGAGTTGACTGCGATTCCAGGCAGGTTATTCTTGGCTCTCTCTATGGTTTTCTCTGTAAAACTTCTGGCTGTTTCACTTCTTGTTGTCAGTGTCATGGAGCTACCAAACCCTCTTAATTGTTCTGCACCAGTATCTCCATTGTTTTCAACAACACCCTTAGGCCTGGAATTCTGCAAGCTCTGTTCCAAGTACAGTCTGTCCCTCCCGAAGAGCTGTTTCCAGGAGGCTTCTCACCTTAGCAGAACCTCTCATTGCTGCACAGGAACTGGGAACAGGACACGGTGACCTGCCTCCCCCTGAGTGACACCTTTACTTTATGAATGGGTGATGGAGCAGCTTGCCAGGCACCCCCAGAGCATGGAACCTCCACACTGCTGGGGCAAGGGGAATTAGGGTCCCAGGATTTTTGGCTTGCCATGCTCAGAGTAGAGCTTGTAGGCGGAGTAGCAGCCAGCAGCCAATGGGAGCCTCAGGCCTTTCAGCCACGCCTACCCTAAGTAAAGGTTCTCTGCAGCACAGAGTGGGGAAGGGACCTGCAGACTGCCCCTCACAGGGTAGAAATGTAACCTTAGACTGGAAGCTTCTCCACTCCTACACACTTTTGTCTTCTTGGCCATACTACCCAGAGTAGAACTCCCAGGAAAGTTTTAAACATGGAGCTGAGGGGGAGGAGGTGGGAGCCATAATTCAAACGCCATAGGACTCCATGGCGTTTGAATTATGGCTCCCACCTCCTCCCCCTCAGCTCCATGTTCTTACTGAGATTTAGTAGATTTTCTTGAATAAATGTTTCTCCATTTGCTGTATGCCCTTAAGATAATTTCCATAATTTTGTAACTATTTTTTAAAAATAATTTTCATCAATTAAATGGTTGTTTTGCTGGGAATACGGTCTGTCAGTCTCCTCACTCTGCCATTCTGGAAGTCCCCCTATACTCACATTTAACTACAGTTGCTGTTAGATACAAATCCATGAGTCATAAGCCATTCAGGAGCTTAAAAAGTTATCTTAGTCTATTCCCTCTGCCTTTGAGCAGGATAATACCTTAGCCAGCCCAGATAGATAAGAATCTATACTAGTTTTGAAAACCTCCAAAGGAAAAAAAAAACTCACAGCCTTCCTTAATAACCTAAATCAGTGCTTAACAACCCTCCCTGCCAGGAATTCCTTTCTTGCATATAACCTAAAGCCCACGTGGTACAGTTTAAAGGCCTTTGCTCTTCATCTGTCCTGGCAGAGATAAAGAACAGCTGGTCACCACACTGAACACTTCCTCCTCGGGAGCTGAGTCTCCAGCTCCCTTTTTTTTTTTTAAATCCTTCTTTGGCCCTGTCATTGGAATAAATAATCTTAATACTTCCTCATACTATTTTTCAGCCTGTGGACAGCCTTTGTGCCCTCTTCTGAAATCTTTTCATTCTTGCCATTATCCTCTTGAGACTGTAAATATTTCCAAAGTGAGGTCTGAGCTCTCTACACATGCTTCTCTTAAAAGTGCTTGTTAACTATGCAGATTCCCCTGCTCCAGTCTAGACTCGGTGAGTCATAATCCCGGCCATGGATCTGGGAATCAGCATGCCTATCACATTTCCTAGGTGATTCTGAGGCACTGAAGTTTCAGATCCTCCAGCTACATTGCAGCTTCTTCTCTGCCATTAGATCACAGTTTGCAACACCGTGCCTGCACAAAAGAATCACATGGAGCTTTTAAATCACAGGAGCTTTTAAAAATCCTAATGCCCCAGCTGTACCCCAGTACAATTAAATCAGCCTCTAGGAGCAGCACCTGGGCCAGCAGTCCTTTTAAAGCTCCCCAGGTGAATTCCAAGTGCAAACCAGGTATTTAGTTGCTGGCAATGTTTGCATCCCAGCACCTACTAAGAAAAAGCCTAATACAGAGAACGGTAGCTCTCAGTGTTGTGGACATAAATCTTTTTGTTACTCTTTGTCTTGGAGAATTACGTGAAGAGGAAGAGGGCAAGTCTTCTAGCTGGGAACCGTACAGGACGGGAAATGCCGAGAGATGCCTCCATGAAGACTGCTGCTAGCCACTGTGAGACCGGGAAATGGGGACGGTGAGTGTTAACATCTTCACAGTAAATGGTGTTAAGACATTTCATGCACCGCTTCCGAACGCATTTGACCTATCCTGACTCTCCCTCCATCGTGCCCCTGGGGGACGGTTGCACATTCTACTGGCACCGCCACACAGTGTGTCACTTTAAGCCTACACCATAAACCCCTTTCCTCCCATCTGAGGCTCCTCTAATGACCCAGAGAGAAGGGATAAGGCAGACCCCCTTGACATTCACATCTAGACACCCCGAAAGAAGTTAACATTCCAAGTGGCAAATCTCGATAAATTTGTCCCCTTTTTCCACAGTCTTCCAGTCCCCATCATGTAATGAGCTGAAACAACGGTTATAAAGCCCCTAAATGATGGCTCCAGGGGATCCATCGTCAGTTAGACTTACGGTTGGCCAACTCAGTAATACTTCCTTTTTTTCTCTCCCTCCTACCCTGTTTCATTGCCTCCCCCCACCCCCATCCTTCATCCTTAATCCCACGGATCAAGCTCTCTCACAACAGTGGCAGGTAAGGCCCAAAAGCCCTTTCTGGGGAACCCAGGTTAAGTAGATTGTATTGAGGTATGTCGTTCATTTTTATATCCTTACCCATTGGAGTGCCTGCCACAAATTTGTTGACTGATAAACATAAACTGACATGGAGCCGAAAACTGGACAGAGGTGAAGGAATGCACCAGAACTGTCCATCATGAGGAAGTGTTTTGGTGAGAGAATAAACAAAAGATGGTGACTAAAATTTCCCCTCTGTTAGCTGTGAGGCCATAAATAAACCAGCAGCCTTTTGGATATTCAACTTCTTTACTTTATAAAATGGAATTCTGAGTTGTAGCTAAACCTCATGAGAAAATAATGATGGTAGTTTCTTGAAAATGATAAAATGAAAGTGTTAAAGTTATTGCTTTGGTATAATAGGCTTATATGGTAGCTTTTTTTCCCCCTTCAGGCATGAGGGCAGTTCCATATGTTAGCAATTAACACACATTAGAAAGAATTTTGAATAGCTGTGTGAGAATGAGATAACCATAATAAAGATGGTGAGTGATTATCTGACATGCACATTTTCATTTTTGCTTCATGCTATATTTTTTCAAATATACAATGCAGTACTATTAACTGTAGTCAACATGCTATACCACCCCAGGACACAGTAACTTTATAACTGGAAGTTTATACCTTTTGACCACCTTTGCCCTGTTGCCCACCCTGTACTCCCAACCCCTACCTCTGGCAGCCAGCAGTTGGGGTGCAGGAGGGTGTTTTGTGCAAATGCTCATGAGCAAGGACATGTGTGGTTTTGTGTTTTGTTTTATGTTTTGTTTTTTCAGATTCCACATAAAAGTGAAATCATACAGTCTATATCTTTCTGTGACTAACCTCACTTAGATTAATGCCCTAAAGGTCCATCAATGTTGTCACAAAAAGCTGGATTTCCTTTTTTGTGGCAGAATATATTCCAATTCTATATGTATATACCAACTACTTTATCCGCTCATCTGTTGATGGACATTATGTTCTCTCGTTATCTCGATTATTATAAATAACGATGCAGTATAGATAGGAGTGCAGCTGTCTTTTTGAATTAATGTTTTTATCTGTACAAGTACCCAGAACTGGAATTGCTGAATCATACTGTTTTCCTCCATATAGTTTTCCATAGTGAATCCAACCATAGTGGATAACCAACTTACATTGTTATCAACAGTGCAAAAGGGTTTCCTTTTCTCCAAAGCCTCAGCAGCACTTATTCCTTGTCTTTTTGATAATAGCCATTCTAACATTTATAAGGTGAGATCAAATTGTGGTTTTGATTTGCATTTCCCTGTTGGTTAATGATGTTGACCACCGTTTCATGTACTACCTGTGGCCATCTTTGGAGAAAGGTCTATTTCGATCTGCCCTTTTCGTAATCCCATTATTGTGATTTGCTATTGACCTTTATGAGTTCTTTATATATTTTGGATATTAACCCTTTATCAGATATGTGATTTGAAAATATGTTCTTCCATTCCATAGGTTGCCCTTTGATTTTGTTGGTTTTTCTTGAAGAAGACTTTTAATTTGATGTAATCCTACTTGTTTATTTTTTATTTGGTTGCTTTTGCTCTTGACGTCAAATCCAAAAAATTATTGCAAGACAAATGTCAAGGAGCTTACTACCTATTATTTTTTCTTAGGCATTTTATGGTTTTAGGTCTTACGTTGAAGTCTTTAATCCATTTTGAGTTAGTTTTTGTGTATGGTTTGAGTTGTCCAGTTTCATCTTTTTTGTGTGGTGTCCAGTTTTCCCATCCTATTTATGGAAGAGATTGTCTTTTCCTCAGTTTATAGCCTTGGGACTTTATTATAAATTGACCATATATGTATAGGTTTAACTCTAGGCTCTCTATTGTTCCATTGATCATTGTGTCTGTTTTTCGTGAGAATATCATAGTATTTTGATTACTATAGCTTTAAAATATAGTTTGAAATCAGGAAGTATGACTCCTCTGGCTTTGTTCTTTTTGTCAGGATTGCTTTGACTATTGAGGGTCTTTTGTGGTTTCAAACAAACAGCAAGATTGCTTGTTCTGTTTGTATGCAAAAAATTCCATTGGAATTTTGTATTTTTTTATTTAAATATTTTGATAATGTCAAGACTCCTATTTTACACATACTACTTTATTTAGTACAAAATTATTTTCTTCATATCTTTTTTATTTTTATTTTATTTTTTGAGAAATAGAAAGAATACACATGCATATGGTGGCCCCAGGGAGAGCAAGAGAAGGAGATAGAGAATGTGAAGTGGAGTCCCCACTGAGTACAGAGCCCAACAGGGGAGTGATCCCAGGACCCTGAGATCAGAACCTGAGCCGAAGCTAAGAGTTAGACACTCAACCGACTGAGCCACCTAGGTGCTGCTCTTCATTTTTTTTTTTTTTTTTTTTTTTTAGGAGGAAATGCAGACATAGAAATATTCAGTAATTTTTCCAGTTTCACAGAGAAGATAAACCAGGATTTGAGGCCAGGTAGGCTGATTCCAGAGCCCTCAACCTAAACTCTACTGTCTCCCCACTTTGTTTCCCAAAGTATTTTTCATTTCATGGTTTTGTTTTTCTTCTTTTTTTCCTTGCACATTTAGAATCTTATGACAAACTTTTAGACATGTTGAGTTCAGTAATGCTTAAACAGCACTTTAACATTTATTGCTTCTTGGTTTTTGTTTTTTGAGTCTTTAAAATTTTATTGAAGGATAATCAATTTACAATATTGACATATAATATTGTAGTAGTGATTCACTATATGAATTACAAAATGGTCACCACCATTTGTCACCATACAAAGTTGTAATGGTACTATTGACTATATTCCCTGTGTTGTACATTATATCCCTGTGCCTTACTTATATTACAACTAGAAGATAGTAACTCTTAATCTGCTCCATATATTGTGTCCATCACCTCCACCTGTGCTGACCCCCTCCAACCATCCCTTTATTCTCTGTGTGTATGAGTCTCTTTTATTTGTTCATTTGACTTGTTTTTTAGATTCCACATATAAGTAAAATCATAGAGTATTTGTCTTTCTCTGTCTGACTTATTTTACTTAGGATAATATCCTCTAGGTCTATCCATGTTATCACAAATGGTAAGATCTCATTCTTTTTATGGCTGAGTAATATTCCTCTGTGTGTGTGTGTGTACGCACATGGGCCACATCTTTTTGATCCATTCATCTATTGATGAACAGTTAAGTGCTTCCATATCTTAGCTTTTGTAAATATTGTTGTGATAAACATATGGGTGCATATGTCTTTTGGATGGGTGTTTTCATTCATTTCCTTCAGATAAATACCCAGAAGTGGAATTGCTAGATCATAAGGCAGTTCTATTTTCAATTTTTTTTTTTTTGAGGAAACTCCACTCCATGTTTTCTTTTCTTTTTCTTTCTTTCTTTTTTTTTTTTTGAAGATTTTATTTGTTTATTTGACAGAGAGAAACACAACTGGAGAGGGAACACAAGCAGAGGGAGTGAGAGAGGCAGAAGCAGGCTTCCCACCTAGTAGGGAGCCCAATGCAGGGCTTGAACCCAAGACTCCGGGATCATGGCCTGAGCCAAAGGCAGATGCTTAATGACTGAGCCACCTCTCATTTTGGTTTTGATTTACAATTTGGTTTTGATTTGCATTTCCTTAATGGTTTAGTAATGAGTATCTTTTCAAACTCCTACTGTTACCCTTCCACGTCTTCTTTGTACTGTATGGTTTCTTGATACTGAGTTGTATTCTGTATATGTTTTAGATAATAGCTCCTTATTGGATGTATCATTTGCAGATAGCTTCTCCAACTTAGTAGGTTGCCTTTTTGCTTCATTGGTTTCCTTTGCTGTGTCAAATCTTTTTATTTTGATGTAGTCCCTTTTGTTTACTTTTCTTTTCATTGTCCTTGCATGAGGAGACAGATCCAAAAAAATGTTGCTAAGACCAATGTCATAAAGCTTACTGCCTATATTTTCTTCTAGGACTTTAATGTTTTCAGATATTAAAATGAATCAAAGACTTAAATGTGAGTGTATTTTTGTACACGGTGTAAGTGGTCCAGTTTCGTTCTTTTTCGTATAGCTGTCGAGTTTTCTGAATACCATTTGTTGAATACTGTCATTTCCCTGTTGTATATTCTTCCCTCATTTGTGATAGATTGACTACATAAGCATGGGTTTATTTCTGGGCTCTTCACTCTGTTCCACTGATAGATGTCCTTTTATGCCATCGATGACTAGCAGGATGTTAAAATTACCTACTATTGTTGTATTACTGCCAATTTCTCCTTTTGTGTCTATCAGTATTTGCTTTATATATTTAGGTATTTCCATGTTGGATGCATAAATATTTATAAGTGTTACATCTTCTCATTGGATTGGTCCCCTTATCATTATGTAATGTCCTTCTTTGTCTGTTATTACAGGCTTTGTTTAAAATTCTCTTTTGTCTGATAAAAGTATAGCTATCCCATCTTTTCACTTCCATTTTCATGGAATATCTTTTTCCATCCCTTCACTTTCAGTCTGTGTGTTTTTAGTTCTGAGGTGAGTCTCTTGCAGGCAGCATATAGAAGAGTCTTCTTTTTTTTTAATCCATTCAGCTATCTTAGATCTTTTTTTTTTTTTTTTTAAGATTTTATTTATTTGACAGAAGAGAAAGAGAGAGCACAAGCAGGGGGAGTGGCAGGCAGATGGAGAGAAAAAAGCAGGCTCTCTGCCAAGTAGGAAGCCCAGTGGAGGGCTGGATCCCAGGCAGTGAGGCAGATGCCTCACTAACTGAGCCACCCAGGCTCCCCTAGCTTATATCTTTTAATTAGAGCATTTAGTTAGTTAACATTTAAAATAATTATTGGTATGTAGGTATTTATTGCCATTTTGTTAATTGTTTCCAGACTATTTTCATACTTCTCTATTTCTTTCTTCTCTTGATGTCTTCCCTTGTGATTAGAAGATATTCTTTCATGTTATGTCTGGATATCTTTCCCTTTATTTTTGGTGTATCTATTATAGGTTTTGGATTTGTGGTTACCATGAGATGCATACATAACAACTTCTGTATAAGTCGTTTATCTTAAGGTGGTGAAGTTCACACACATTCAAAATACACTAGATTTTCACTCCCCTCCTCCCCACGTCTTAGGTTTTTGATGTCGTATTTTACTTCTCTTTATTTTGTGTATCCCTTAGCTCATAATTGTAGATATAGTTGATTTTACTACTTTTGTCTTTTAACCTTACTATTAGCTTAAGTGATTGATCTACTGCCTTTATCATATATTTGCCTTTATCATTGAGATGTTTTTCTTTCATGTATTTTCTTATTTCTAATTATGAACTGTTCTGCTTAAAGAAGAATATTTAATATTAATATTTCTTCTAATGTTAGGTTAGTGATGATGAACTCCTTTGATTTTCTTCATGTCTGGGTATAAATCTTTATCTCCCATTCAATTCTGAATAATAAACTTGCTGGGAATTCTTGGTTGGCAGTTTGGGGGTTTTGTTTTTGTTTTTGTTTTTTAGCACTGGATATACCATACCACTTAGTTCTGACCTGAAATTTTCTGCTGAAAAATCAGTTGATAGTCTTTGGGCATTCCCTTATACAACACTGATTGATTTTTCTCTTGCTGCTTTTAAGGTTCTCTCCTTGTCTTTAACTTGTGACATTTTAATTAAAATTTGTCTTGGCCGGAATCCCTTTGGGTTCATTATGTTTGGGACTCTTTGCTTTTGCACCTGGATGTCTGCTTTTTTCACCAGGCTAGGGAAGTTTCTGGCTATCATGTCTTCAGATGCTTTCTTCCCCTTTCTCTCTTCTCTTTCAGGGACCCCTGTAATGGAAATGTTGATATACTTGATCTTGTCCCTATTGTCAGATTTTTAAACTCTTCTCTACTTTTCCTATTCATTTTGAATGATTTCTTACATACTGCCTTCTAGATTGCTAATCTGTTCTGCATCATCTAATCTGATGTTTATTCCTTCTACTGTATTTTTCATTTGTATTCTTCAGCTCTGATTGGTACTTTCTTATATTTTCTATCTCTTGATTGACATTTTCACTGTGTTCACCTGTGCTTCTTCCAAGTCAAGCATTTTTATGACTATTGCTTTGAACTCTTATCAGGTTGAGTGTTTATATTTGTTGCATTTACTTCTTGTTTTAGGTTCTCTCTTGTTCTTTTGGTTGGAACATACTCCTCTGTCTCATTTTGCCTATCTGTCTGTGTTTGTTTCTATATATTAAGTAGTTCAACTATGTCTCCATGTCTTCAGAGAGTGGTCTTATGTAAGATGTGCTGTGGAGCCCAGAAGTACAATCCCCTATGACCACCAGAGCCAGATGTTCAAGAGATGTTCCTTGTGTGGGCTGTGTGCAGTCTCCTGTTGTGGCAAGGCCATCGTTGCTGCAGGTTGGGGCTGACTGTGAGGTCTGCCATTGGATTTTGATAGGAATTGCATTGAACCTATAGATTGTTTTGGATACTTTGGACATTTTAACAATACCAATTCTTCGAATCCATGAGCATAGAATATTTTTACATTTATTTGTGTCTTTTTCAATTTCTTCAGTCATTGTCTTAGAGTTTTTAATGTACAAGTTTTTCGCCTTCTTGATTAAATTTCCTAAGCATTTATTTTCTGATGCAATTGTAAATGAGATTATTTTATTGATTTCTCATTTTGCTAGTTTATTATTAGTGTATAGACACACAACACAGTTTTGTCTATAGATGTTGTATCCTTCAACATTACTCAACTATGATTATTTTCAGTAGTTTTTTGGTAGTCTGCATACAGTAGCATCTGAAAATAGGGATAGTTTTACTTCTTTTCCAATTTAGGTGCTTTCTTTTTTCTTTTACTCTCTTAATTGCTCTGCCTAGGACTTGTACTACTATATTCAGTAAAAACAGCATGATTGGTCATTCTCATCTTTTTCCTAATCTTTGAGAAAAAGCATTCAGTTTTTAACTGTGGCTTTGTCACGTTGACCTTTATTATGTTGAAGTACGTTCCCTCTATACCCACCTTGTTGAGGGGCTTTGCATACATGTATGTTAAATTTTGTCAAAGGCCTCATCTGCATCTATTGAGATAATCAAATAATTTTTATCCTTCATTTTGTTAAAATGGTGCATTACATTGATTCTGCACATGCTGAACCATCCCTGGTCTCTTGAATACCACTTAAATATGGTGTATGATCCTTTTAATGTATTGCTGATTTTGATTTGCTAATATTTTGTTGAGGATTTTTGCATCTTTGCTTATCAGGGGCTTTAGCCTGTAATTCTCTTTTCTTGTGGCATCCTTGCCTGGTTTTGGTATCAGAGTAATGCTGATCTCATGAATGAGTTTGGAAGTATTCCATCCTCTTCTGTTTTTTGGAAAAGTTTGAAAAGGATTACTATTCTTTAAACTTTGGGCAGAATTCACCAGTAAGCCATTTCATCTTGGATTTAAGTTTCTTGAAATGTTTTTGATTACTGATTCGATCTCCTCACTAATATCGGTCCATTTAGATGTTTTATTTCTTCATGATTCAGTCTTGATAAGTAGTATGTTCCTAAGAATTTATCCATTTTTTTCTGGATTGCCCAATTTGTTGGTATATAATTATTCATAGCTGTCACTTATGATCTTTTTGTATTTCTGTGATATAACTTGTAACATCTTCTCTTTTGTTTCTGATTTTGAGGGTTTTTTCCCTCAGTAAGTCTAGCATATGGTTTGTCCATTTTGCCTATATTTTAAAAAGACCACCTCTTCATTTCATTGATCTTTTCTCATGTTCTTTAAGTCTCTATTTCTGCCTTGATCTTCCTTTTTCTAGTTCTTGAAAGTGCAAAGGTAGGTTGTTTGAAATCTTGTTTCTTGATGCAGGCATTTGTATCACTATGAACTTTCCTCTTAGAACTGGTTTTGCTGCATCCCATAAGTTTTAGTATGTTGTATTTTCATTTATCTAAAGAATTTTTTACTGGTTTTGAGAACTTTTTTGAGAACTGTTTTGCCCCATTGGTTGTTTAGTAACCTATTGCTAATTGCCACATATTGTGAATTTTCCAGTTTGATCTTGTAATGAATTTTAGTTTCATACCACTGGTGGTTAGAAAAGATGTTTGATAACACTTTAATCTTAAATGTATTAATATTGAATAAATTTATAAATATATTAAGACCATTTTGTGCCTGGGGTGCCTGGGTGGCTCAGTAAGTTAAGTGTCTGACTCTTAATTTCAGCTCAGGTCATGATCTGAGGGTCCTGGGATCAAGGTGCACATTGGGCTCTGTGCTGGGCGTGGAGTCAGCTTGTCCTTCTCCTTCCCCCTCTGGTCTCCCTCCTGCTTGCTCACATGTTTTCTCTCTCTCTCTCTCTCTCAAATAAAGTCTTAAAAGAAAGAAAAAGATTGTTTTGTGCCCTAACTTATCAATCCTGGAGAATGTTCCATATGTAATTGTAAAGCATGTGATGTTTTTACTTTTAAATGGAATGCTGTGTGTATGTCTGTTAAGTTCATCTACTCTAAAGTGACATTTAAGGCCACTGTTTCCCTACTGATTTCTTGTCTGGAGATCTATCCATTGACAAAAGTGGTATGTTAAAGTCCTCTGTTATTGTGCTGCTGGCTATTTCTCTCTATAAGTCTGTTAATATCTGCTTCATATATATATGTTGGGTGCATGATAAACAGGTCAGTCCACCAATGGCCTTTGTCTGTTATTAAAATTTTTGCCTTACTCTGTTTTGCCTGATATAAATATATCTATCTGAGCTTTGTTTTGGTGCAGCATTGATGAACTATTTTTTTCCATCCTTTTACTTTCTGTCTATATGTCCTTACATCTGATGTGATCTCCCATAGGCAGCATATGGTTGGGGTCTTATTTTTTTTTTTTAAGATTTTATTTATTTATGTGACAGAGAGAGATCACAAATAGGCAGAGAGGCAGCAGAAAGAGAGGAGGAAGCAGGCTCCCTGCCAAGCAGAAAGCCTGACGCAGACCCCGATCCCAGGACCCTGAGATCATCACCTAAGCTGAAGGCAGAGGCTTTTAATCCACTGAGCCACCTAGGTGCCCTGGGGTCTTATTTTTTAGCCATTCAGCCAAGTTATGTATATGATTGGAGGATTTAGTCCATTTACATTTAATTATTAATAGGTATGTACTTACTTTCATTTTGTTGTTTTCTGGCTTTTTTGTAACTTCTTTGTTTCTTTTCTTGCTCTCTTGTGATTTGATGATTTTCTGTAGTGTTATGTGTAGATTCCTTTGTTTTTTGTGTATGTACTATAGATTTTTGCTTTGTGGTTACCACATAGTAAGTGCCTGGGTGGCTCAGTAGATTGGGCATCTGACTTTGGCTCAGCTCATGATCTCAGAGTCCTGGGATTAAGCCCTGAGTCTCCATGCACCCTCTGTTCCATTGGTGTATATGTCTGTATTTATGCTAATACCTTACTGTTTTTAATAGCTTTATAATATAGCTTGATAACAAAAAGTGTGACACCTCTGCCTTGTTCTTCCTTAGGATTTCTTTGGCTATTCAGAGTCCACATAAATTTTAGGATGGTGTTGCTACTTCTTAAAAAAAAAAAAAGAATGCCATTATAATTTTCATAGTGACTGCATTGAATCTATAGATGACTTTGAATAGTGTGGATATTTTAACAAAAGTAAGTTTTTCAATCCACGAGAGAAGGCACCTTACTGAGCCTGAGATCATGACCTGAGCCAAAATTAAAGAGTCCAGTGCTTAACTGATGAAGCCACCCAGGCATCCCAAATATTCCTAAGTATTTTATTTTTTGTGATACTATTGTAGATATCATTTTCCTCACTCCTTTTTCTCCTAATTCGTGTTAGTGTATAGAAATGCTACTGAATTTTGTGTGCCAGTTTTGTATCTTGCAACTTTATGTTTTAGATCTAACAGTTTTTGGTATAGTCTTTAGGATTTTCTGTATATATTATTTCACCTGCAAGTAAAGCCAGTTTTACTTCTTACCTTCTGATTTTGATGCCTTTTACTTCTTTTTCCTGCCTGATTGCTCTAGCTAGAACTTCCAGTAGTTGAATAGGAGTAGTGAGAGTGGGCACTCATCTTATTCCTGATTTAAAGGAAGAATAGTATTCAACTTTTCACCATTGAGTATGATGTTAGGTGTGGGTTTGTCCTATATGGCATTTACTATTTTGAGGTGTGTTCCTTCTATATCTAACTTAAGAGTGTTATCATCAAGGAGTTTGAATTTTGTCTAATGTTTTTCTTGTATCTATTGAGATAATGTGATTTTTTTTCCCTTGCATCCTGTTAATGTAATGTGTCATTTTGATTTTGCAGATGTTGAAATATTCTTACTTTCCAGGGACAAATTCCACTTGAACTTGGAGCATTATCTTTTAATGTGCTCCTGACTTTTCAGTTTGCTACTATTTTGAGAATGTTTACAGTTACCTTCATCAGAGTTATTGGTCTATAATTTTCTTATAGTGTCTTTTGCTGACTTTGATATTAGGGTAATGCTGGCCTTCTAAAATGAGTTTCAAAGTGTTCCCACCTCTTCTATCTTTTTGAAAGAGTCTGATAAGGATTGGTATTCCTCAAATGTTTGGAAGAATTGGCCAGTAGGCCCTCTGGCCTTGAACTTTTGTTTGAGCAGTGTTCTCTTACTGATTGAATATCCTTGTAGTATTCCATCAATTCAGTTGTTTTATGTCTTCATGATTCAGTCTTGATAGGTTGCATGTTTCTTGAAATGTATCCATTTCTTTTGGATTATGCAAATTGCCGGCATATAATCATTCATAGTAGTCTCTTGTGAACTTTCGTATTTCTGTGGGATCAGTCGTAACATCTCTTTAATTTCTGATACTATGTTCTCTTGGTGAGTCTAGCTATGGGTTTGTTAGTTTTGTTCATCTTTGCAAAAATACCTCTTGTTTAAATTACCTTTTTTACTTTCTTTATAATCTCTGTTTTATTTCCATTCTGATCCTTTTTATTTCCTTCCTTCTATCTTTGGGCTTTGTTTTTTTCTTACTCTAGCTCCTTGTGGTGTAAAGTTAAGTTGTTTATTTGAGATCTTTCTTGTTTCTTGATGTATACATTTTAACACAGTGAATTTCCCTGGTAAGACTGCTTTTGCTGCTCCCCATATTTTGGTATATTGTTTCCATTTTCGTTGTCTAAGATAGTTCTTTATTTCCCCTTTAATATCTTCGTTGATCAGTTATTTTTTTTCTTTGTCTTCAGGAGAGTGTTGTTTAATTTCCATGTCTTCTTGAGTTTTACAGTTTTTTTCCTTGTATGGATTTCTAGTTCATACCACTGTGGTCAAAGAAGATACTTGATATAACTTCGGTATTCTTGAATTTGCTAATACAACATATGGTTTGTACTATAAAATGTTTCACGTGCACTTGAGAAGAATATATATTCTGCTGTTGTAGGATAGAATGTTCTGTATATGTCTGTTAGATCCATTTGGCCTATAGAGTTATTCAAATGCACAGTTTCCTTACTGATTCTCTGTCTGCATGAGCTGAGAATGAGGTATTAAAGTTCCAAATCATTATTGTATTTCTGATAATTTCTCTATAATGCTCTTTTATATTTTCTGTACACATATATATGCTCTAATGTTGTGTATATAAATACTTACAAATGTTAAATATTCTTTATGGGTTGATCCCTTTATTATTATATAATGGCCTTCTTTGTCTCTTTTTACCATTTGTAGTTTAAAGTCCTTTTTCTCTAACTACGCTTGCCTTTTTTTTTTTAACATTTTTTTGAGATACGTTTTTCTATCCTTCTCAGTCATTACATCTCTTTGAGGCTAAAATGAATATCTCATTGACAACATACCTATGGATTTTGTTTTTTAATCACTTGTCTATTTCTTTTGATTTAAAAACTGAATACATTTATATAAAGTAATTACTGATAATTACTGTCATCTTTTTGTTTGTTTCTGGCTCTTTTGTAGATCCATTGTTCTTATCCCACTGTCTTTTTGCATGTGTGTGTTCTGAAACTTCTTATTTTTGTGTGTGTAATTACTACAGGTTTTTTCCTTTTGGTTACCATGGAACTTACACAATAAAAATAAAACACCCTATTTTTTTTTAAGATTTTCTTTATTTATTTGACAGAGAGAAACAGAGCCAGAGAGGGAACACAAGCAGGGGGAGTGAGAGAGGGAGAAGCAGGCTTCCCGCCGAGCAGGCAGCCTGATGTGGGGCTCGATCCCAGGACCCTGAGATCATGACCTGAGCTGAAGGCAGTCGCCTAATCAACTGAGCCACCAGACACCCCAAAACACCCTATTTTAAACTAACAACTTAACTTTGATAACAATTCTATACTTTATACTTCTCCTCCCTTTCATATATTGGGTTAGTGATGCTATAGGTTACAATTTTTTTTTTAATATTGTGTGTCCAATAACAGATTGTGATACTTATGGCTATATTTTGTTACATTTAGTTTTCAACTTTTAAACTGAAGTTGTAAGGCAGCTACATACCACCATTACTACATTACAGAATCTTACTTTGACTATATATTTAGCATTATGGTGAGTTCTATGCTACCTTCTTAGGTTTTCATGACTTTTTAGTTTTACTCAACAAACTCCCTCTGAAAATGTATGTAAAGCCTATCTAGTCTTGGTGAACACCCTCAGCTTTTCTTTATTTGGTAATCTTCATCTTGTTTTCATTTCTGAATGGCGGTTTTGCTGAGTTTAAAATTCTTGGTTAATAGTTTACTTTCAATATTTTGAATGTGTCTTCCCATTCTTTCCTAGTCTGAAGAGTTTCTTCTGAGAAATTTGTACCTTTATGTGAGGTAGAGGAAAGGAGTTCCCTGTATTTAATTTCTCTTTTCTTTCTTTCAAAATTCTTTGTCTTTGAATTTGACAGTTCATCATGTGTCTGACTGTAGTCCTATTTAGATCCAACCAATTTGGGGCCCTTTAAGCCCCATGGATCTGGAAGACCATTTTTTTTTTCCCTCAGGCTTGGGACATTTGTAGCCATTATTGCTTTAAATATACTTTCTGTCTCTTTCTATTTTTCTTCTCTTTTTAGAATTCCATACTATGTGTAGTATTTCCTTCTATTGTCTTCAATAGTTCCCATCAGGTTTCTGCCCTCTTTTTCATTGTTTTTTTCTTTTTGCTCTTCTAACTGAATACTCTTGGATGTCCAGATGTCCTGTGTTCTATGTAATTGATTCTTTCTTCTACATGGTTGAATCTTTTTTGAAGTTCTCTCTGAGATCTGCAGTTCAGTAATTGTATCTTTCAACTTTAAAATTTGGTTGTTTTGTTTTGATGGTTTCTAGTTCTTTGAACTTCTCAAATTCTTTGTGCATTGTTTGCTAATTTCATTTTGTTATCTGTATGTTCTTGTTTATAAAACTTCTTTTTAGAAGGTGGTTCTGAATTATTTGCTTTTTAATATGTATTCATTAACAACTAGAACTGTAGTTCTAACTATATAACCAAAACTGTGTAACTATAATTATAGTTATTTTACTATTTTGTCTTTTAACCTTCATACTAGATTTATAAGAGATTAGTCCAATTTATTTATTTTAAAGATTTTTAAAAATTATTTGACAGAGAGAGAGCAAGAGAGGGAACCAAGCATGGGGAGTGAGAGAGGAAGAAGCAGGTCTCCTGCTGGAAGGGAGCCTGATGTGGGGCTTGATCCCTGAGCAGAACGCAGACGTTTAATGACTGAGCCACCCAGGTGCCCCTAACCCACGACTTTAAAACATCAAATTAGGGATGCCGAGGTAGCTCAGAGGGTTAATCCTCTGCCTTCGGTTCAGGTCATGATCTCAGGGTACTGGGACTGAGTCCCACATTGGGCTCTCTGCTCAACAGGAAGCCTGCTTCCCCCTCTTTCTCTGCCTGCCTGTCTGCCTATTTGTGATCTCTCGATATCTCTCTCTCTCTCTCTCTCTCTCTCTCTGTCAAATAAATAAATAAATCTTTTTAAAAAATAAAAAATAAAACATCAAATTATTCTGAATTTGACTATAAATTTACCATTGCCAGTGAGATGTATACTTATACATGTTTTCCTACTATTAATTAGCGCCTTTTTGTTTTAACTTTAAGAAGTCCCTTTATCATTTCTTATAAGTCCCATTTAGTGGTGATGAACTCTCTTAACCTTTTGCTTGTCTTCAAAACTTTTTATCACTTCTTCAAATAAAGGACAGCTTTGCCTGGTAGTGTATTCTTGGTTGGCAGTTTTTTTTCTTGGAGTGCTTTTCAGACCAGAGGGGTGGCATGATATATTCAAACTTTCTGCTGAAAAATCTGTACATAGTCTTTTGTATGTCTCCTTATATGTAACAATTTGTTTTTCCAATACTTTAAGATTTTCTCCTTGTCTTTAACTTTTGACACTATAGTCATAACGTGTCCTGATATGAGTTGCTGAGTTCATCTTATTTGGAACTCTTCAGGCATCCTGCATCTGGATGTCTGTTTTCTTCCCCAGGCCAGGCAAATTTTCAGACATTATTTCCCCAAAGGTATTTTCTTCTCCCTCTGGGAGAGGAGAGTTTTGGATTCTCCTACATCACCGTCTTGAGTCAACTCCTCCCCCCACTTTTCTTCTTAGGCAGATAGAAGAAGTACTTAAAAAATATCAAGACATGGAACGGTTTCTCTTTATTCTTTTTTAAAAATTTTTTAAAGATTTATTTGTTTGAGAGACCATGGAGGAGAGGGGCAGAGGGAGAAAGGGAGAGAGACTCTCAAGAAGACTCCCTATTGAGCACAAAGCCCAACTTCTGGCTCAATCCCATTATCCTAAGATCATGATCTGAGCCAAAATCAAGAGTCAGATGCTTAACCAACTGAGTAATCCTGGGACCCTCTTGATTCTTTTTTAAATTACAACTTTAAAACTTTGGGTAATAAATCTCTACTAGATTAAGCCTATAATGGGACTGAATCTTTGTATTTGCACTTGGTAGCAATGTTTGCTTGCTTACTTTAGTTAACATCTACTATATGTCTATTGAACAAAGGAATAAATAGGTTGAGTAATTATGCTATGATTTTTGCTTGCTGTTACCAAATGCTTTTGACAGTCATGGGCCACTTCATTCAGTGTCAAAAGGATGGAAACAAGGTTGAGTCAGAAGCATGCAGAAGGGCATAACAGGCATGGCAGAAAACTCTGTGCAGTGTTACCAAAAATTTTGGTCTTATACTCCTACTATAATTAAAGATGTTCCTAAGTGGTAGATAAACCTGACATAAATAGCTTTGAATGCCATATGAAGAAATTCATTTCCCTTACAAAGGTCTTGAAGCTTTTAGAAAAACAATGAGACTATAATGTCTCTTCCAAACTTGTCAATTTATCTCTCTCTCCTCTCCTTTTTTCTTCTTCCCCCCCTTCCTATTCCCTTTCCTCCCCATATTTATTTAACAAATAGTAAATCTAGGGCTTAGAACATTTGACAGAAAAACTGCCCAGCCAGAATTTATTAAAATTGGCTGAGTTTTATTATATTTAATTTTATAGAATCTCAAGACAAGTGATAGTGATTTGTCCCTTTATAGTAGTGACATAAATTTTCCTTTAAAAAATATATCCTAAAACATAGATATATATATCCAGATTTTGTAACTAAACCATTTAAGGAAAACAAGCAAATAATATAGATGATATGTAGATTTTAAAAGTAAAAATATGAAAGTAGTCCAGGACTGAAGTCAAGAATGTAGGCCTCAGCAAAGTGCCTTGTTCTGGATGTTCTCTGGCCTAGAAAGTAAATGAATGTAGTCTTCCTTATATTCTATGGCTGTTTGAAGTTTTAATATGAGTAGTAAGAGAAAAATAGGGGTTTTATTTCTTTTTTTTTTTTTTTTTTTTTTTTTAGCATTTATAAATACTTAAGTTTTCTTTTCTAGTCAGTCTTAGAGAGGTTTCAGTTAGAGCTTTATGGAATGCATCTATTAAGGATAGCACCTCAGGGAGCCTGGGTGGCTCAGTTGTTAAGTGTCTGCCTTTGGTTCAGGTTATGATCCCAGGGTTCTGGGATCGAGCCCCACATCAGGTTCCCTGGTCAGCAGGGAGCCTGCTTCTCCCTCTACCACTCATCCTGCTTGCATTCCCTCTCTCACTGCCTCTCTCTCTCCCTCTCTCTCTGTCAAATAAATAAATAAAATAAAGTAATAAAAAGGATAGCACCTCATTGATGTACATCAGAGAAAGTTCAGAATAGAAATGCATCTGGCACTCTAGGCTTAATTGAATGAGGACCTCCATCATATTCTTTAACCTATAAGATTGTGTTTATGATACATACACCTAAATGCATATTATCATTGTTCTTTGTATATCTTCTTTGGACTCTGACAGTTTATGTACAAAAATATTTGGAGGCTAATAGGAAGTATTAAGAGAAATTTTCACAAGCTATAAGCTGGTATAGAAAAACATGTTAGGGGGAGGAGATTCATTCAAATACTTTTTTTTTCCAGGTCATTAATGAAATAACTGTATGCAAAACACACATGGAAAATACAAACTTATGTGCTAAACCACACATGTATTTATTTATTGCCTTAACCACTTTTTTGTTTCTCTCCTTGTTTGAAATTTACATTATTTCTTATTTATCATGTGTCTTCTGTCTTTAAATAGACCAGAATATGTGGCAAATAAAGTTATTCACATAGCAAATAATTACACAGATTTTTATAAAGTGCAGAATCTGCCTGAACCGAACAACTTTATCCATAAATCTAGACAACTCTGTGAATAAAGAAGCAGTTTAGTCAGTGTTATGAACCACCTCAGAGATGGCAAGATTAAAGGATAGATAGTTTATTTGGAAAACCAAAGACTTCTAAGAGTCTAGACAAAATAAAATAACAGAAAAACTGCCATCGCTTAGAAGTAGATGAAGGATGAAGTAGTGAATGAAATATTTGGCCTAATTGTTGTAATCAACTATTGATGGTGATCAAATTCACTGGATGAGTGTTGACATCATTTTTCTAGTACAGATATAAACACAAGTTCCTATGAAACTATGAATAAGAAGACCTACATTGAACTGGGATCGACTCAGATGTTGCTACTAGTGGTTTCCATGATCCTCTTTATGATAATTATTGTGGGATTAATATTTTGAGTTTAAACCCCCATGGGACATAAACTGGAATCACATAATTAAAATCACAGAATTGTGAAAAAGACTGTAGGAAGTAGTTTTTCTTGTTAAACTAAACCACATTTATATCAACCTGGAGAGTCTGACTAGGGGCTGCCATGAGCTCATAGAATGCCATTGTGTTAACTGGCAACGGTGCTTATTCCTGTGGGCTTATGCAGCTATCTCCGTTTCATAGCACCCAGCTAGACTCAGGGGGTGTAAGCTGGATTTCAGCCTTCATTTAGTTCCTCCCTCAGCCCCGTAACATGTGCAGCTAACTATGTGGAGAAACCCTAAACAAAACCGAAGAATTCTAAACCAGTAAAGAAATGCATATTTGTGTGCCTTTTTTTGACAGCTTGTTTGAATGTTTAACCACCATTTTTATCTAAAAAGTTTCTTTAATAGTTAACCAACTACCTTAACAGTCACTTACCTCTTTATATATACTAAAAACCCTCCCAATTTTTTATTTTTTTTACAAGGAACCACTGCTGGTCTCTTGTGAAAAAGGGATGCCCTGTTACGGCAATAATCATTGAAATTTTCCTCAAGGAAAGCAATGATTCAGGACTTGAAATGATTTCGTCATTGACCCAGTGGCTGGGGAGAACAGAGCCTCAGATAAGAGCAGAGCTTATATGGCAATTCAATTTCTATTAGGTGGAATTGTCCTATAAGTCCAAAAGACAATAATGCTTAGGTCCATCGAATTAACATCTATGACAATAAATACAATAAAAACATCTTTTAATGCAATTTGCTCCAGCAACCTAGGATTCAGATGTGATTGATTTTAAACCTAAAAGCATCCTTAAAATTAGATTTTAGGATGAAGTTCTACAGTTCCTAAAGTAAAATGGGGGAAATATATTTAAAATATTTTGAGCTGGTTTAGATGTCATTGAGCATTGGTTATATTTTTCTTTGCTTCAGATCATTAGGAGTCTCAAAAACATTTTTTTCTTAAGCAGGGGGAAAAAACAGAATCAGGAAAGAAGGTGACCTTTAATTTAAGAAGGCTAGAATTACCATATCATGTGGTGTATTAAACTTGCAAAAATGCAATGTCCTCATCTGGCTTGCTTTTGGGAAACTAGTAATCTATAAACTTGACATTATTTGTATAAAATACATTAAAACAAAAAAATGTAAGCTGAATTGTTATTAAATTTGTGCAAATGCAGTCACTAAATTTTAACAGTCAAGCATTATTATGCAAATTGGAACTAATTTTACAATATCTCTATCTAATTGTTTACAGAGCAGTAGAATTATGGCACTGTTAAGCTGGACAGGATGTTGTGTAAAAGAGTGTGTTTTCAATTTGAACCATTTTTACTTCCTGTGTTTTTTTTTTTTTTTAAATAGGAAGCATGGAAAAGGGATTTAGCATGGAGAAAGGCAGGGCAGATGTCTTCTACATTGTGTACTCAAGGACTTAGCTAATTAGTATTTTCTATGTACTTTCCATGCAGAGATGGAGATGGGCTCTCTTCAAAGGTGCACAAGCTTCCTCTTTTCAGTCTTTATGAGATGTCAGAACAGTCTACAAAGATTCACGCCAAGAAATAGTTTTAAGAGATTTGTTTTGAGATGAAGGGCTACTTGAGTGTGCAGCATCCTAAGTGGTCCTAAGCTTCCAGCTGTGTTCCTTAGCAGAAGGGGTTACAGAAGGCTGCTCCAAATGTGACAGTACAGAATTACATCTGAAACAGCACTTAAGGAAAGGTTTAGGGAAGAAAGCAAGACCACTCTCCATCCAGTGGAGAAATCACATTGAATAAACAGTTTCAGCAAGAGGTCAATGAATGCTGCCTCAAAGGAAAGACCCTTCATCTTCTTAGATAAGCAAAAATCAGTGTCTGGGATTCATTTGCGGAGGGTATTTTGCTTCCTGTTTCCCTTACAAGCCTTATTCTAACCTTCTTATTACTCAGCGATTTCATATAAGCTAAACCGTCAGCATATGAGAAAGCTCTCTGCCAACGAGATGACTTTTTTTTTTTTTTTCCAAAAAGCCTTGCCAAGTTTATGAGCCAAGAAATAGCTGAATTATAATGGCTGGAACTTCAAAGAGAAAGAAGAGTGAAAGGTATTATAATAATTTGGTAAAAATTCCTGACTCTTAAAATCAGCAGGGGCTGATTGGTATAAGAATAACATAGTAAATTTTACGGATTAGAAAGGGAGGGGTCTTAATATCTGGTGATAAGAAGGTGCCCCCAGGTGGAGCCTTCCTGCCTAGTTATTTTTCATCTCTAGAGGGGAAAAAAAATGTGACTGTAAAATTCAAAGGAGAAACATGTCAGATGAGCAGGATCACGTTGTTTTTCTTTTGCTTATTAGCACAATTTGTCCTGCTGATATGACCCACATTTTATAGTTTTGAAATCTTCCAGAAATCTTAATTCAAATACTCTCTATCACTCCATTTATATTAAAATAAACCAATGTATTAATTATCTTTTTAGTTGTTTATTTGGTTTGCTTTCCATGACATCTACAAGCGCCTTTTTTTTCCCACTCTGAAGACTTTTATCTCTACTTTTGCTCTCCTTTGTGAAACCTGCTGTACTGAGATGACCTTCAGCTCAACAGTGTTTCCTTTCCCAGGGGGCTTTACTCTGTGTGTGT